>CAIGQV010019082.1:1962877-1992797 GCA_903798115.1 Danio jaintianensis
TTCAACACAATCAGACACATTTATGTTAGACTGAAGCTGCGGTCACAGAAAATAATATACACCCGAGGTGTAACACACTTCACAGTGTGACCGTATGACCAACTTGTCATGCATTATTTTCAGATTAATCCACAGCTAAAGTAGTTCTTGCAGGTTTTAAGCACATTACAGCTCCATATCACTATGTTGAATGAATTTGGTTATTTCACAGCTACAACAGTCAAAAATCACATCAAAACACAACAGATGGCTTTGGATGAGATGAGTGAGAAAAGACAAAAACCTTACAAATGTCTGAAATACTACATCTGAACAGTGGAACTATGGTATAAGTGGAATAATCGACTCCAGTCCATTGAATTATTTGAAAATAGAAGTCTAACAGCCACTCTACACCACCTCAATATGCATTATTCCCTATTAATGAAACGGCCCATCATTAATTATTTCTTACATAATACTTTAGTGTATACTGAAATACTTCAGTATACACTGAGTATATCAATACTTCAATACAAGGGCTGTCAGTATATTATGAAATGGTTTAAAATCGAAACATGGTTTGTTTGTGCACCAATATAACTGAATAAAACTTTACTAAAGATAAACTTGTTTCCTAGTTGAGAAATGCAGTGTGTGTATCATCTGGCCATACGTCGATGATTGTCTATTTCACACAGTGTGATGCGCGAGTCGCTGCTCTTCTCAGGAACAATCATAATGACAGAGCTCAAGTTTTAACCCTTTCACATGTAACTTATAAATACTCCTGCTGGCCTCCTTGCATGTTTTTTTTTATGTGACCTTTATTTAGAATGCGTCGCATTAAAGTTTCCATGATGATGTGTTTATCACGTGACAAACAGCAGCTACGATTTACAGATATCATGTTTAGTTTCTTTTTTCGCTAATATTAACAAACGTCCTATTTATATTGTGAAATATCTGATATTCCGATTCACATATGTGCATGAACATTTATTGCATCGTTTAATTGGTTTAATAATGATCATATTATTTAATATATGATAGATGATGGGCGCTGCCATGTTCAGTAGGGCTGTGCGATTTGGCCTAAAATCTAAATCTCGATTAATTGAACATTTTAACTCGATTACGATTAATGAACCATTCTTTTATTTCTTTTATTTATTTTTTTTGCCCTCATATTTTACTGACAAGTTTTGTACAGTAAATATGCTCACATATTACAAGTGAGAGATTTTTGAATGAAGGGTGCATTACTTGATTTTAAAATAATGAAGGAAACACACACTATCTACTATCTATCTATGATTATTCATTGAGCATCAATGTTAAACAACTAAAATTAAAACACACACTGCCTAAAATGAACAGTCACTTTTTTGTGTTATAAAAAAGTGAAAATAAATAACTTTTGGACTTTTGGAAACAAAATAAATTATTTTCAATGTTTTCATGTTAAAAGTAGAAAATAAGCAGTATTTCTTTCTAAATAAAATAACTCTTGTATATCCTGTAAATAATATTTTAAACAAATATTTTAATGTAAATAATAATTTTAAATGTAATGGAAAATATGCCATCTCAAAGGCATCTCTGGCGCAGCTTCCAATCATCGTCAATGTAGTGCAAAGTAAGGCTCAAGAATGGGTCCTTCGTCCTACTTGACCAGAGATCAGATGTGGCTGCACAGTGGCTGCAGAAGTATAAATCACTGTGTGATCTGTGTGACCCACGGCGCATGCCATGTGCGTAGTCGTGCATTTATACTTCTGCATGCTGTTTGTGTTGCTCTGCAATAACACTTCCCAAACACTAGCTGGCATCTGGTTTTTATGTTCCTCTGTGTCGAGTTTCTTCGCAGGTGTTTTGTTTTTTCTGAACGCTACCTTAAATGTACAAGTATCCATCTGGAGCTCCTTCATGGGACTCGACACTTGTAAACACTCGCTCCAACAGGCGGCTCTTCGTGCCGCCCACACTCGTCAATGCTACCAAGCCGACCAATCACAGAGCTTGTGCTATGCGTCATTGTGATGTGTAGTTACATTTTTTGAGAGGTGCGCGTCAGCCATGGCGAGGGGTATGTGACCATGTGAAGGCTGCGCCGGAACATACGCGTGCGCTTAAAGGCTGGTTTATACTTTTGCATCAAGTGATCAGCGTGACCTACGGCACTTGCCTTGCGTGTAGTCGTGCATTTATACTTCTGCGTGCTGTTTGTGTTGCTCTGCAATAACACTTCCGAAATGCTAGCTGGCAGTAGGTTTTTATGTTACTCTGTGTCGAGTTTCTTCGCAGGTGTTTTGTTTTTTTCTGAACGCTACCTTAATGTACAAGTAGCTAAAACTCACTCATTCAGAGGCGGGAACCGGCGTACGTGCAACAACTTTAATCATAAGGTAAACGCAAAACAAAAGTCTATATCTGGAGCTCCTCCACGGGACTCGACACTTGTAAACCACTTGCTCTATCGGGCTCTCAGCACCGCCCACATTCGTCACAGATACCAAGCCGACCAATCACAGAGCTTGCGCTAAGTGTTGCTGCGATGTGTAGTGACATTTTTTGAGAGGTGCGCATCAGCGTCTGCGTTAGCCACGGCAAGGGCTATGCGACCGCGTGAAGGCTGCGCCGGACCATACACGTGCGCTTGACGCAGAAATATAAATCAGCCTTAATGCAGAAGTATAAACAGAGCAGGATCACGTGACTGAATAATTGACCTGGAAAAATTTGATCGATTATAGGTTCTGAATGTCAATTTCAATTACTTTTCGGTTTATCGCCTAGCCCTAATGTTGAGTACATTTTTATCCTATTATGTCAATTAAACAAAGAATGTATTTACGATGTAGGAGTTGTGCGTTTGAATAAAACTATTTTTGTTTTATTGCATTTAGCATTTTATTGTTTTTATGCTTTACAGGTGCAAACTATGTTTTCTGAATCAGGACATTTTTTAATTTGGAGAAAGCCTCTTGAAAAGGACAAAAAGCTTAATAATACAATGCTTCAACTATAGACATTTCTCCCAGAACGCAACATTTTTTATCATCCAGTACCAAGTTATACCAAGTAATTCTGCAGTTCACGAAACTTCTAAACTCTGAAAGAGAAACCTCTGAGCAACAAGACTTTCCTCTGAGGCCGTTTTTAAAAACATTATCCATGAACCAATCAGCAAGAAAGCAAAAGCAAACTAGGAATCTGGACATCTGAATCTCTGTTTTGTTCAGCCAATCCTAAAAACCAGTTATTCCACTTTAAGAGCTGAGAACAAACACTGCACACAAACACACACACCTCCATTCAAGCATATGGTGTGACAACAGACGAAAACGGTGTTCAAGTTCACAGCACATCACACACGATCAATCAGGATGTGGAAATGTGTTATACCAAAGCGTGACTGCTGAAGACAGTCACAGGGAACAAAGGTTTCTAAACCCATGCTCAAAAAAAAAAAAAAGACACGAGGGTCAAAGTATATCACGTAATGATGGGGTAATATAACAGCAAGATTTTCCTGAGTCACACCAGCGGATGGACTGTTCTTGCTGATGCAACCCTTCAGTGAGCCAAGGTCACTTCCTAAAGCTCTCGGGTGTCTCTCTGAACTCCCCCAGACATCCTGTCTTACTGAGAGTGCTGCGAGACCAGGGAACATGATTTGTAAAAATTTGGGACATTTTCACAGTCTGTTAACATCTTGGCTTATCCAGTTATTTATTTGAACATTGGTAGATGGATTAAATGCAAGTCTGTATAAATTTTTTTTTTTTAAATAATTACATCTGGAAGGACTATTTGTACACAAATGCTCTTTGCAGAACACTCAAACTTAAATGGTAAAGCATTATGTATTAAAAGCCACAATATGTCAGATTTTGACCATTAAAATATCCCAAAACCCATAGAACAGTTACATTTTTTGCTGTAGAGTTGGGAAAAGTAGCAACTTTGGTACTAATCGGTATTGAACTTTTAAAAATGTCCATTTCCCGCTAACATTTGAGTGCTGTTGAGCGCGTTCTGAAACACCACTGATTGGCCACTGAGTTCATGTGCTCAACAGATATGACTGTGATTCAAAGTGTGTTTCAAATCCGCATCGATCAGCTGATTAGTTTATGAGCTGAAATATGAGCGATCCGCTAATGAATCGACTGATCAACAGGTCTTTTAAATGGTCCGGTGCCTGTCTATCTGTGTTTGTACTGGGTGAACAGTGGTGAAGAGTGGTATAGCGATGACCTTCACAGCCAATCACAGTCATTTGGTTTTATAGAAAACAGGGAAACAGCAGCAAGGCTTTAATCATAATTAATCCTAATTTTTAAGCCTAAAATGTATTTAGTCTGATAAAACATCACTGCTTCTTCTCCACGTGATCACGAGCTGATGAACTGGCAGTGGTGGACTGTGGCATAATAAAAGCTTTGCTGCTTTTGTGCGTTTCTCTCGTTTCACTTCCACAGCTTTCAGCCTTAAGGCGAACTCGAGCCGGGAACTCGGATCACTGCGAGCACCTCAGTGCAATATGTCACCGCACTTAACCACTATGGCTGCATTAACACTGCATGGTTCAAGTGACTCAATTCCGATTTTTTTCTCCCATGTGGCACAGATCGGATATGGCCCATGTACGTGTAAGCAGGAAAAAATAAAAATAAATCACATGGATTCCGATTTACTCAAATCAGATTCAGACAGACATGTGGAAATTTATCCGATATGAATCGGATCTGTGTTCTCGTGTCTGCAGCGTAAGCAGGTAGATCGGATTTTCAAAACCATAGCGAATGATGTCAACGCTGACGCTTTCATTTCAGAACAGACTTCAGCAGAGTCCCAAACCTTAAATCTCATACACGAGGACTAAAAAGCCTTTAAATTGTTATGTAGCATGTTAACAGTATTTACGCATGTTAACGAGAGAGAGAGAGAGAGAGAGAGCTAGAGCGCAGCATCCGCCACGTAACCAAAATAAACTAATATAAAACTCTTGCATACATCACGTGCATAAATCATGCCATGAACATCACATTAAGATGCCTACTGTCCTAGATTAAAAGAAGATGGTCAAATGAGAACTTTTCTGTCACAAACTATAGTAAAATAACTTGAGAATGAAACCCTGCGAACAGATTGAACACAGCGCTGTTTTATTATTAGCTGTCAGTCAGCGCCCGCTCTTTTTTTCCTGGTCATTGCACCTTTGCTGTGTTCCATGTAAATGCAGACAATCGGATACGAGTCACTTTTTAAAGATGATGTAAGCAGGTCATCAAAAACATCGGATACAGTCCCAAAATCGGAATTGACCATCAAGATGTGCAGTGTAAATGCAGCCTATGTTATTGGTACCTACAGGTTGGCAGGTTTTTGTTGTAGTCTATATCACATTTGTTGCAATACCACATTAGCAAATGTGTAGAATTTGTAAAAATGTAATGTAAAAATTTTAAATATCTGCATCACCCGATAAATTTTTTAGTTTGGCCATTATTTCCGAAGGAGGCTTTTATTTTGACGCTGTGGCAGACTTTAATTTATGTACAGCAATACCTGTCTTAGCAAAATGTGTTTTCATTCTCCCTTTTGCTTGTTGCTGCCATTCAGTTTAGTCTAATAAGGATACAAGTTCATATAATAGTCAGATAATTATTTAAACAAAGTAATTAAAATTTACTTTTCTAAATGAAATTACACCGTCATCAGTTTATGCCTTAGTTTTTTGTGAATACAGCCATTTAGTGGTGAAAAACGACATCCTGTGCCTTTAATTTTATTCCAAAAATGTTACCATTGTCAGTGAAAATTTGAATTGCATTCACTATTTATTGAAATGTATTTACTATTTACTTTCCCTCAAGTGGTTCCAAATCTTTACGTGTTTTTTTTCTGTTGAACACAAACATACATGTTTTGAAGAATGTTTAAAGCTTGACTTCCATAATAGGAAAAAACAAATACTATGGAACTGAATGGTTACAGCTTTCCAACATTTATCAAAATAGCGTCTTTTGTGTTCAATGAAAAAAAAGGAGCTAAAACAGGTTTGTGACAAGTGAATAATGAGTAATTGACAATTTTCAGTTTTGGGTGAACTATCCCTTTAACTGATATTAAAGTGCAAACTGTGGAGACTAGAAATGAAACGTTTTATACACGCTCTAAAAGAACTTTTGGAATGTTACAAAATCAACATTTCTAGAATACCTTCGGGAAGATTGTGCTAGCATTCCTGTTCACATTAGCAAAACAAGACAAACTTAGTCCAATAGATTAATAGGTACCGAAAAAGTCAACCGAGAGGGGGAGAGGGGTTGGGGGTGATCACCAGAATGGGGAAGTCCCAGAGTAAAATGAGAAAATATGATACACCGGTGTTTTGGAATATGGAAAAACTGTCTGTCTTTACACTGTTTTCATCAGTTTTAATATCATTCGTTTTTATCTTATTTATACTTGTCTCTTTTATTCTTGTTTATGTAAAGCACTTTGAATTGCCACTGTGTATGAAATGTGCTATATAAATAAACTTGTCTTGCCTTGCCTTAACATTCCCATAAACAAAACTGGAAATCTTTTGACAACACTTATTTGTTTAATTTGTAGATCTATGTAAATGTATGTAAAACAGATCCTCTGTTATTCACTTAAGCGTAGAACAAGTGTCCAACATTTCTCACACTCTGCTGAGAAAAGTTTAGCAAACAAAGATTGTGAAATATGAGATCACAAAGTGTACAGAAGCAGTTGTTAAACCACAGCAATTACAACAACTGCTAGGACTAAGAATACCCTGTACAGAGCATATACACATTTATTTATATATTATTTTTATGGTTAGCACAGTCGCCTCACAGCAAGAAGGTCGCTGGTTAGAGTCCCGGCTGGGCCAGTTGGCATTTCTGTGTGGAGTTTGCATGTTTTCCCCGTGTTGGCGTGGGTTTCCTCCGGGTGCTCCGGTTTCCCCCACAGTCCAAACACATGCGCTACAGGTGAATTGGATGAACTAAATTGGCCGTAGTGTACGTGTGTGTGTGAATGCGAGAGTGGAAGGGTGTTTCCCAGTGCTGGGTGGCAGCTGGAAGGGCATCCGCTGCGTAAAACATATGTTGGAATAGTTGGCGGTTCATTTCACTGTGGCGACCCCTGATAAATAAGGGACTAAGCCAAAGGAAAATTAATAAATGAATGAATATTTTGGTGTGTTTAAACAACTCATAATTATTAAACCGTAATATATATTAAAATAACAGTTTGGTCACTGAACATCATTAGAAATAGAACAATTAAGTTCAAATGAGTTAAAAAAAACATTACAAACTCCAAAAAATAATAAAATTGTATATACATATTTTATGTTTCTCTAGATTTTTCCTCTTTATTAAAAATGTATTTTATATTTTTCCCTAATATTTTAATTTGGGTGTACTATTTTTTGGACCGTGATCTTAAATTATTTAATTAAACTGGCTCTAGATTTGGCTTTGGAATGGACTAATCTAATTTACATTTCACAAATATATTATTTTAAAGCATCCTATAGAAAATATTCATTCATTCTCCTTGGGCTTAGGGTGCTTTTACATCTGTGGTTCGGATCATTTGGTCCGGACCAAGGGCAACAAATGATACATTGTAGCATTTTTCTGCAGTCTTTGGGTCCCTTTCACACCACACTGATTGCTTTGGTCTGAACCAGTTGAAAAGAACCAAAATGCAGTCATCTGACAAAATACACATCACTCAATGGTCAGATGTTATTGAACGCATTTCCTAAACTGCTTTTCGATTGGTCAGAAATAACGTGCAGGAAAATGCCAATGGAACTCCCGCAAGTGAACAAACCAGCAGACACAAAATGTCGCTATTTACTATAGAGGGACGACTGCACTGGCTGATTGTATCCCTGGTCATAGTATACTATATAGTTTGTATACATCACTTTAGACAAACTATACATTTCGAGAATGAAGCGCGGCTGCGGCTGGAAAATGTTTTAATGCATTTCAAATGGCGAAGGCGCATCGCAAGTCACTTCAGGAGGAGGCGTGAATTAATTTTGCTAATCTGCGACATGGTCATATTCCGGAAATATGACCAATAATCCATCAGGTAATGTTTTTCCCTCTCTCTTTCTGTTTAAAACTGTTGATAAAGCGCTGTCAACAAATATTTTTCCTCCACATTCCATAATGCACAGCGCCTCTTCAAGGAGGTCTCGGTACTCTTTTTTGGTCTGCTTTTGGTACGCACTCGAGTACAATTGCTACATTCACACCTGCCTTATTTAGTTCGGTTGAATCACACTAGAGTTCGTTTTCCCTCTTGGTGCGGTTCGTTTGGGCAGGTGTGAAAGCACCCTTAGTCAGGGGTCGCTACAGCGGAGTGAACCACCAACTATTCCATGATATGTTTTACCCAGCGGATGCCCTTCCAGCTGCAACCCAGTACTGGGAAACACCCATACACCCTCAAATTCACACACACTCATACACTACAACCAATTTTGTTTACCCAATTCACCTATAGCGCATGTCTTTGGACTGTGGGGGAAACCGGAGCACACGGAGGAAACCCACGCCAACACGGGGAGAACATGCAAAGAAATTCAGAGAAATGCCAACTGGGAACTTGAACCAGCAACCTTCTTCCTGTGAGGCCCCCCTATAGAAAATATTTCAAAAGTAAAGAATATAGAAACAGAGGAAAAAAAGAGATATCTGTGTGGGGTGTACTCATTTATGCATTACACACACACGGTCTCAAAACAACCAGCCATTATGAGTTTTCTCAAGAAACATCAAGTTTTACTGTTGAGTCACTTTCTCAAAAACCCTGTCATTTACCACATTTGAATCAGTTTCTCATTAATGACGCAGTAAAAAATCATAAGATGCGTCAAGAAGTGAACATGGCGTGCCATCGGAACCAAGAACTGGACGTTTTTTACTTTCCACTGCATCTCACAATAATCTATTTCAATAATCTGACACAACATAGGAATGCTTGTTATCTCACTTCTGCTTCTGGACTGATTAAAACTAAAATATCTTTGTTTTACTTTTATGTTGTGCAATCTTTAGTCTAAATTAGCCAACCTGCTTTTGAAAGCACAAAGACGTGTCATTAGCAGTGAAACCTGGATGTTTTGTAAGTCGCTGACGCTGCTCGAGGAGCAGATATGATGAATTTTACCACAAACATGACAACATGGAAATGTGTCCAATGTGTCCAGACTGTTAGAGATAAGATGTCAACTTTAAAAATCACAACACCATAAATAAAGCAGGAAATACAACATGAAAGCACAAAGCCGTAATGTGAACATCTGCTTCTCAAACCAACACCAAACCTCAAATTACAGACACATGCTCAAAAATACTGCAGTAGCACCCTCCTATTTTTGAACACCACATGAAATTGCTTGAGTATTTATTTTTACAGAGTTTAATGGGGTCCTATTATGCTTTTTCACTTTTTTGAATGTGTTAGTCAGGGTGTAGTGTAGGTCTGGGCATAAAAAAAAAATCTAAAAAGTTACAAATCTCCACAAAATTCCACTCCAAAAAAAATCTATTTTCAAGAACTACATTGAATGGCTCAATGGACTACATGTGTTGTTTTCCGGGATTTTACTGACGTCAGTACATCGTCCCAAATCTCGCCTATAGAAATTAAAATGGTTGGAGTCAGGACGGGCAAAACAACAACAATGTTACCACTGTGATACGTCTTGCAGAGTCTGTGCATGTAAAGTTGAGATTATTCTTGACCAATATTCTCAGCTCAAATATATAAAAATATTGTAATTACGACTTAACCCTTGTGTATTGTTCAAATGGACTACACTTCATTATGTTAGTGGCTGTTTTTGCCCCATTGACTTCCATTATAGCCACATTTTTTTAATTGCAAAGCCTTGACATCAAATATCATGCATTCTTGATTGTTGGTGGTATCCTCTGTTGAGAAGAGGTCAAATTGGTCATTTTTACTGTTGATCATAAGTTGGCAGCAATAACCCTTTAGATAGGCCTGTGCAAAAAAGTATCTGGAGTTCTGTGGAGTAAAACAGCAAATTATAGTGTGTGTGTGCATAAATACACTTACTATGCTTACTATGTTCTGAGGGCTGGGCCGCTTATTTTGATTTTCTCAAACATATCAAAGTGCGCAAAGGTCTCTCTCACATTCTCACACACACAATACTCCATATAAAACATTATTTTGCACTGTAACTGATGATAATTTGTTGTTATACTCCATAGAACTCCATATAAAAGCCAGAAACGTTTTTGCACAGGCTTAAGGGTTAATTGTGTCAACTGATGATCAACAGTAAAAATTACACATTTTACCTCTTTCCAACAGGGAAAACCAGCAACAATCAAGAATACATGATTACATGCTGTCATAGCTTAGCAACTAAAAAATGTCATTATAATGGAAACCAATGGGGCAAAAACATCCACCAACATAACGAAAGGGTAGTCAATTTGCCCAGAGTCCATTGTTGAAAGTTTTCAAAGCATTTTCCCAAAATATGTGTCAAAATAAGACTTTACACCAAATATCATTCCATTTACTGAAGGTTACGGCCAAATTAAGACTCAAAATCACCCCAGAGAGGATGAAAACCTCCCCAAAAGCACACAAGGGTTAAGACTTGAGTATTTTTCAAATGGACTACCCTTTCATTATGGTCATTACGTTATATAAGAAAAGCATCTTAGCCAACGATTAGAAAGCCAAAATAATAAAAAATAAATAAATAAATAAATTTAAAAAACGCATAAAAATTACATACTGTGCCTTTAACACAAAGTGTAATCAGGGCCCAAGCATTCTTACAGTACATTATACATGTTAATATCTGCTAAAATATAAGTTGCTAACTTTTTTTAAATGACACTAGTAGGGAGTAACGATTCACCTGACTCACAATTCGATACAATTCATGACACTAATCTCACGATTCAGTCACAAAATTATTTGAAACAAATTTAAGGTGAAGAGCCCTTTCATTTTTTTCTTTAATGCTGCACATTTTTTGCAAAATAATATATTTTCTGCCATAACTAAATTGCTATTTTAATATAAAAAAACTAAAACTGTGCTGGGATTTTACATTTTTAAAAATAAATATCAGAATATCTCTGTTTTCTGGCATAAGCTGATGTCTTTGCACATTTACAATGTCCCCTGCTGAAAAAAACTCTTTGACTGGGGACTGAGATGGCTGGTGTGGAGAGGAAAGCCTTTCCTAAACCAGAGAGCAGTGTGTACAGAGATGGTCAATAGGCCCTCTGCTCCAGGGGACTGGCCACTGGCATAAAAAACTGATTACAAATTAACTAATTATATAGTAGGATAGAGACAGGAGTTGAACATGATTATGAAGGTGAATAATTAATATTACTTGTATAATTAATTAGTATAAGTATCACTGTGATACACTTTGAGATCATCTTGAACATTTTTAAATATTCAATAATAATAAGCAATTTATTAAAATATGCATGAACTAATTTGAAAAGGAGAGGGTAAAAATAATCTAATACCTGCTTCAGTAACAGAACAGCTGTCTCTTTCAGTCTCAAAAAAACATCTTCACACTTTCGCTATGAAAACACTGATGCACCGCGTGATCTCCTCGTCGGAGCAAGCGGAGCTGCAAATCATCCGTTCCGCATGGTTTGGCTTATTATTAATGTTTTTTGCGTATAGACGTCTGTGACAGTAGTTTTTCACTGTGCTGACGGTTTATGTGCATCATATTCGTTGTTCTGTTAGTGTAAGTAAACGTCTTTTTGCAGTATTTGCACACAGTTCGTGTTTTGTCTGGCGCTATTCACCGCTGTCATTTTGGTCTGCCGCTCCACCTCTTGCTCGCCGCTGATGTGCAGGTAAAACGAGTTTGCGCCCCCTCTGTTCAAAAAAATGTATCGCGATTCGTTCAACATTTCTACGGGTTTGAATCGTCACATATTTAAATTGACTTTCAACCAACTCACGGTGAATCGTTAAATCCCTAGCCACTAGTATGCAAATTACAGAATTGAACTAATAGAAATAGACACAAAACTCCAATTAACACTCCTGTTAAGTTTGATGACATTGTCTAAAACGACTCCAACATACTATAAAAAAAATGAACAATTCTCTTTTTTCATATTTTTTATGAAACCATATGCATTTAGGGTACAACAGTTGTCTAAAGGATCAATTTTTCACCCGCCACCTGTACAATTCTTTTTGTAACGCAAAAACTACAGGCACACACAAGCCCACTCCAACAAACACACCACCAAAACACACACACAACAAGAATCTGCTGCTTTAACTTTTATGAATACGGTCTTTCTAAAAAAAAAAGTGTCGCAGGCGAAAGTGAAGAGCGGGGGGTGGCCCTAATAATATCTCTGGGGGCCCCAAAACTGCGTGGGACCTTGGAATCGTCCTAACTTCCCCCCCCCTAGCAGCGCCCCTGTCTGCAGGTGCCTTTAACATTAGAAAAAATAAACATTTATGTGGAGGGGTGAGCATGATCGAACACCCAATGAGGGGGGAGAGCATGCTCTGAGCCCGGCGGCTAGTCAGCGGATCAATCAGAGATAACGAATAACACCTGTTTTTCTAGTGATTGACACCCTTCTTAAGGAGAGGAGAAGGAGCAGTCGGGAGAAGAGAGAGCACACACACACACAGGTTAACGTGTGGTAGCCATACCGCAAGAAAATAAAAACTATTACTTACCTTATATCGCCGACCCGGTCTTCTTCTTCCCACCCTACAAACGAACTTTGCTACAATTTACTTTAGTCAAAAACGAGGGTTGCCTTCGGATTAAACATTAATGAAATACTGCAGACTGATGAGGAAAAACCCGAATATTCACAGAGTTTCTTCATTCTTCATTCAAAGTAGATCTGAGCATTGAAATTACATTATGCTGCTTTATTTTAGAGGTTTAGTGAAGGGAGGGTGACCTGTAAGACAAACTAAATATACAGAAGTCTAGGGGTAAAATCTGATGTCATGGCCTCTTGAAGTCTTTCCCAAAACACATTATAACAAACAAATTAAACACACCCCATAAACCCACAATTTGAATATGCCAGAAACCACATGTCCAATAACACACACATCTACAGACAGAGACACACACACACACACATCATACACACATGCATACATACATACATACATATACACACACACAAATACATAGACACATCACACACACACACACATATATATATACATACCACACACACCCATATATAGATACACACACAAATATATATATACACATACACAGATATATATATATATACACACACACACACAAATACATAGACACCCATATATACATACACATACCACACACACACACATACATTAGATACACACACAAATGTATATACACACATACCACACATATACAGACATATACAGATACACACACACACCCATATACAGATACACAAACACACACAAATGTATACACGCATACACATATACATATACACATACACATATACACACCACACACACAGAAACACACACCACACACATATACACCCCACATGCATACACAAACATACCACACACACACACACACACAAAGACATATGTATAGATACACACACACCGCACACACATATTCACACCACACACAAATACACACCACATACGCATCCACAAATATATATCACACACATATACAGATACCCATACATACCACACAGACGTGGACGTATACACACACACACACATACACATACACACACCACACACACATACATTCACACACATACATCCACACACACACACACACACACACACACACACACACATGCAGTGGTGAGTGGGGTGGAGCAGTTTGAGCTTCCTGTCTGTAAATTAACCAGTGAGTGTCTGAACGCAGCTCAGTTCAATCTCAGCACGCATCACTGCTCACTGATGTCCTGACCTGTGCAAAGCGGCTGGCTGTAATATTCAAATGATGACATACCTGCAGGATCTGCTGCTCCAGCTGTGAGTTGGCCTTGCAGAGCTCCATGATGTGTCTCAGCAGCAGTTTGGTGCTCTCCGTTTTACCTGCGCCGCTCTCACCACTGCGGGACACATCAATACAAAGAATCACTGTTACAGTTGTAGTGAAACTAATGTTTGTGTCATCCGACAGTAGGGCAGAGTGATATGACAAACATCTCATATCCTGATAACAATACATATATACAGTTGAAGTCAAAATGATTCACCCTCCTCTGATTTTTCTTTTCTTTTTCAAATATTTTCTAAATGATGTTTAACAGAGCAAGGAATTTTTCACAGTATTTCCTATAATATTTTTTCTTCTGGAGAAAGTCTTATTTGTTTTACTTCGGCTAGAATAAAAGCAGTTTTTTATTTTTTTAAAAACATTTTAAGGTCAATATTATTAGCCCCCTTTAAGCAATATTATTTTTCGATTGTCTACAGAACAAACCATCGTTATACAATGACTTGCCTAATTACCCTAACTTGCCTAATAACCCTAGTTCAGCCTTTAAATGCCACATTAAGCTGAATACTAGCATCTTGAAAAATAAAATATTATGTACTGTCATCATGACAAAGATAAAAGAAATCAGTTATTAGAAATGAGTTATTAAAAACTATCATGTTTAGAAATGTGTGGGGAAAGAAATCTTCTTTCCATTAAACAGAAATCGGGAAAAGAAATATTCAGGAGGGCTAATAATTCTGAATTCAACTGTATACATCACAATTTTCTGTAAATTCAATTAAATTCATTGTTTATATACAGTTAAAATCTAAATGATCAGCCCTCCTGGCGACGCAGTAGGTAGCACGATAGCCTCACAGCAAGAAGGTCGCTGGTTCGAGCCTCGGCTGGGTCAGTTGGCATTTCTGTGTGGAGTTTGCATGTTCTCCCTGTGTTGGCGTGGGTTTCCTCCGGGTGCTCCGGTTTCCCCCACAAGTCCAAAGACATGGGCTATAGGTGAATTGGGTAAGCTAAATTGTACGTAGTGTATGTGTGTGAATGAGAGTGTGTGGGTGTTTCACAGTGATGGGTTGCAACTGGAAGGGCATCCGCTGCGTAAAACATATGCTGGATAAGTTGGCGGTTCATTCCGCTGTGGCGAACCCAGATTAATAAAGGGACTAAGCCGAAAAGAAAATGAATGAATGTCACAATTTTCTGTAAATTTAATTAATTCATTGTTTATATACAGTTGAAATCTAAATGATCAGCCCTCCAGTGAAATTTTAAGTCTTTTAAAAATATTTCCCAAGTGTCGCTTTAAGGAGAAAGGGACACATTTTTAAAGATAATAGTTTTAGAGATTAATTTCCAATAACTGATGTCTTTTGTCTTTGCCATGATGACAGTACATAATATTTTTCTACTCATTTTGCAAGATACTAGTTTAAGCTTTACTAGTTTTGCAAGATTCAGCTTAACTCGAATGCCATTTAAATACTTTACTAGGTCATTGTTAATTAGGCAAGTAATTGGGACAATAATAACAAAAATAATGTTGGTTCGTTTTAAGGCTGCGCAATATATCATTTCAGAATCAATATCGCGATACGCAATATGCAATATCCAGTATTTGCAATGTTGAGTTGGGATTATAATTATAATCACTGTTGGGGAAAGTTACTTTTGAAAGTAATGCATTACAATATTGAGTTACTGCCCAAAAAAGTAACAAGTTACATGACTTAGTTACTTTTTATGGAAAGTAATGCGTTACGTTACTTTTGAGTTACTTTTTTATACCTGCCTGAGGCTTGATCTCTTTCAGAACTTGCAGGGTGTTTTTCTTTTCTTTAAATAGTGAAGCTCTGCACTTAACGACACACTGTATAACCCACGCCTTCATTTACCTTAAAAAAAAACTAATAAAAAAATTATAAAAATAAAAAGATTAGAACAATGTTACCTTCTGAGAACTTCCTGACGCTACACATGCTGTATACAGATTAATAAAAGTTGAAAGCAATGTGTTTGCTACTTTTGTGTTTTTGACTTATTAGTTCAGTAAAATCACTGTCCTTTGAGACTATAATCCCCTTTTCTTCCATGTGTTCAAAATAATGAGAATATTTCCATCACAGAAATGTAAGGCTCTGCCATCTTGGTTTCTTTCTGTTCCCGCGGGGAGCTCATTCTCTCATTGAGTGAGATTTAACGTGATTACACTCATTTTAATTGCAAATTATTTTTAAAAGCGAATTAATTCATCTAAAAAGAAACTTGCGTTACATTTTTTAAAAAGTAACTCAAATATTATTACTTAATTTTTTTAAGTAATGCGTTACTTTACTCGTTACTTAGAAAAGTAATATTGTTACACGTTACCCCAACACTGATTATAATTTAAACAATTTGTGCATAAGAAATTGCCGAATTTGTAGCTTCAACAAAGATTAATTGTGTTTATTTATACAATGAAGACAGTATTCAACATTTGAAGTGGATCAAAACCGCCACAAAAATAAAAAAAAACTATTAAACACCCATTCTTATTTTGATCCACTTCAAATGTTAACTATATTGTATACAGTGTTATTTAACTTTTGATTATATTATTGCAGTCCCTCAATACAGTTAGACTCTTTAGAAAACAATAAAGCATTATCTTTTTCCTTTGTACAGTATGTGTTTGTTCTAATCTGTTAATTTATACTTGTCATTTCTTTTATGTATATACACACCCGATCAATGTAAAATTAGGAACTCGTCCCAAAGAGAGTTATTTCAATCAACCCAGGAAATGATATTCAAATATATATCGCAGAAATACAAAATATCGCAATGTCAGTTTTTGCCATTATCATGCAGCTCTAGTTTGTTTTATATTTTTGACTACATTTTAGTCTCATCTTTATCGTCAACAATATTGCATACTGATGTAGTCGCATTTAGTATCTAATGAGATCCATGTTGTCTTGTCTTCGTTTACTGTTAAAAAAAAAAAAAAAAAAAAAGCTATATTCTTATTCTATCATAATAATCAAGTTCCTTGATCATTGCACCAGAATGAGAGTATAATTCCTAACCATTTCGACCTAGAAAATAGAAACTTTTCATTTTCCGTTGGTCTTAGTACACAATGTAACTACAGAAGAGTCAAGCTTTAAATAGGAAAATTATCTTCTTTTTTAATTTGTGAGATGCTAATGGTCTAATCTGATTCAATGATCTATGCTAAGCTAAGCTAAAAGTACTCCTGCCAGACCAGGAGATCGACTGAATGGATTAAAAAATGGTAAAACAAACTGTATAAATGTAGGGGAGGTGTATAATGAGGCTATTTCCCAAAAAAATGGATGTTCCTTTATTAAAAGATGACACAGGCATACTTTTATGATGGTGTTGTTGTAGCTTGTCATTGTCCACATTAAAAGCATTCTTTCCCAGTTGTCAGGGTGATTATCAGCCATCCTCCACTAGTTCTGTCTCATTCACAAATGTCTGTGTGTCACTAATGGTGACGGCACCACTGGGTTCTATTGAGGGTTTCCTATTTACATAATCAGAGAAAGTCTGTTGCCCAGTGATTGCGAAAACCAAAAACAACTTTTTAACTGTTGGCACCGCACTCACAAAACGCATCTCAGGGATCAACCATGAGGCTCCATTTCTGAAAAATACATTAAGCCGGCCTTTCTAATGGTAAAGCAGCAGTGCAGAGTCTCGGAGGAAGGCTGCACATAGGAAAAACCTTAAACATGATACCGGATACAACTTCGAGTTAAAGCTATCAACCATGCGATTGGGTTATGGAGGAATCCGGGAAGCAAATTCCATCTGAAACTTTCACGGTTAGTCTGGATGAAAATGAAACTAGAAATCGGTCAACACAAATCGGACGGTAGAAGGATGATTAGTTGCCTGAAGGTTTTTACGAAGAAAAATAAAAGCTTAACAATATGTTCAGTTAGTTCATGCATTACTAATTTGAACATTCATTACTAATCACGCAACTAATTTGAACTAATATAACTGGGTAACAAAAATGTTGAAGTATTGCATGAGAAACGAGTGATGGAAATGTTTTATTAAAAAAATTAAAAAAGCTTGAGGTGGTTTTTGAACTTGTGCGCAAAAGGGTTAATGTGAATAATGAGAAATGAAAACACATTTGCAGAATAAACTACGATACAGCTAACATTATGTGACCAATCAGCTGTTCCATTATGCTTGCATTATTTACGGTTGGTTGCTAGGTTACCAATACAACCATAAGCTGCTCTAACTTTTTAAAGATTTGCTTTACATTAGATTATAACACACATACATCATGGAGGTCTTGATTTGATGTTTGTGTTTACATCTGGAAGACTAAAATTTTAATATTTGGACATATGGACAACAGTGATTTGTCCATGTTATGATTATAACAAAAAATAATGTTGGTTCGTTTTATCTTTTTTGACTACATTTTAGTCTCATCTTTATCGTCAACAATATTGCATGCTGATGTAGTCGTATTTAGTATCTAAAAAGATCCATGTTGTCTTGTCAAAAAAAAACTTGCACTGTAAAAACTTTCAAGTCATCTCAACTTACTTTAGTCAAACTGACTAAAATATTAAAAGTTATTAAAATATTAAGTTAACTAAAATATTAAGTTAAACTTGGTAAAACTAAAACCAAATGTAGCATTTTGATTTAATCTGATAAAAAAAAAAAAAAAAATTGTCAAACAGTTTTTTTTACAGTGTAGTCTTGGGGAAGAAAAAGGTAGTCAACGAACATTTTTCGCCCCTTATTTTCGTTAACAAAATTAACACTGTTGATGCATTTTTAAAGATTCGCCCACAAACCAATCCCTAGAACTAATCAATATTTTGCTTACAAAAAGATGCCAAATTCAAAATAAATTAATATCCAAATCACATCACAACCTGGAGGGCTACAATAACATCACAAATAAGCAGTCAAATTTGCTGATTTAGCAGCATTATTAAAGGAAGACTAAAATTTAAATATTTGGTCAAAAAACATTTTTGTTAACTGAAGTAAAATTATAATAATAATAATAATAATAATAATAAATTAAACTAACAACAGCTGCTGAAAAACTAACTGAAATAAACAAATATTAAAAATAAAAGGAACTTTCTGAATTAATAAGCCATCATTCTGGCGGTTTTAAAGCTAATTACGTCAGTTGAGTGAACACACAAACCTGTTTTCTATAGAAACGGGTTCAAATTTTTCCTTCACTTGACATAAAACGGAGGCCTGTTTAACTATATAATTGATTTCTATTATGAAAAAGTTTGTCTGAATTTTTAATAATTTTTACTTTTGCTCGTTTAAATTGCATTTGTGTGGTTTTGAGTTAACTGTCTGTTTAAACAATTATTTCATTTTTATTACTGAGAGGTTTGCACAAGAGTTAACGTAAGCTGTGCAAACACTAGCTACACTTTGCTCCGGTCGACATGATCAACTAGACTAGAATGATTAAAGCTAAAATGAAAACTAAATGTATAAAAACTAAAAAGAGATGTCAGTGCTTCCCATAGGTTTGAAATATACTTGCGGTGGTACCCACATCACATAAATAGTTAACTATATGCAACAAACAAAACATAATTTAATTTTTAACAATAATTTTATTTATGTATGACACTGTTATACACTGTTTCTTTTCAATGGGTGAAAAAAAAAAAAAGAAATCCACTATTTCTCTTACTTTTATGCTATTCAGGAGCCATGTGCACCCACTGACAGGTCAAATCTACTTCTCTCTCTTTCAAGTTCAAAGCAAACATGAATGCCAAAGCATTTTAGATGTGTATATAAAATAGCTTATGTAATATAGCCTAATGGCATCATCAAATTAATAAAATATACAGCAAATGAGAAATAAATGACAGAAGGAATAAAAACAGACAATATCTCTAAAAATATATAATAATTACAAGATTAAAATGTGTAGATTATTAAAATAAGGCAAATGCGTTGATTAACCATTACTAATGGTGTACATATTTTGCAGCCAGTTTAGTTCAGTCATTTTGTCCTCTCTGAGTATATAGTAAAGTTTTTCTGAGTCGTTTAGATTCAAGAATGAATTATTGAATGTTTCTATCGCGACACATACGATTAACGAACGGCGGCTTTTGAAAGCAAAAGCCGAATCCCGGGCATTTTAGGAAATTTAGAAACCCGGCCGGACTAATTTTTTAAGTGCCAAAAAGGTGCGTCTCCGTGTGTTTGCAGAGCACGTGAGACTGTCTGTGGAAGTGTTGACAGTTCACACACGCACAGAACAAAACGTGTAAATGAGAGAGGATTCTCTACTACTTAATCGATCGCGGATGTTTGGTTATATTGGGCGGATACAAAATAGTGTGAAAGGATGATAATAATAATTTTTTTTTAAAAGTGTCACTAAATATACTTGGGTGGCCGTTAATATACCTGGGCGGCCCGCCCAAGTAAAGTCTATGTGTGGGAAGCACTGGATGTTTTATAAAAATAAAAAAAATAGACTAAAACTAACACAAATAATTAATAAAACAAACTAAAATAAAAATAAAAATACCATTGAAATAAAAACTACTTATTTAAAATGAGCTTAAACAACACAATTCTTGAAGTTTTTTTAAACAACTTAATTGTTTTAGGTTCAATTGACTTAAATTTGTAAAAACTAATGAGCTAATTTAATTCCTTCATGTTGTCCCAACAGAAATCGATTGAATGGAACCCAACATTTTATACAGTGTAGACATATTGTAAACATCTATTTAACATCTGACAGGAGACGTCTTATAGACATACTGTTATAGACATTTTTGTGTGGATGATTGAATGTTTGTGTTGATTTGTGTTGTCTGTTTTTGTTCAGTGTATGACATTCATTCATTCATTTTCCTTAGGCTTAGTCCCTTTATTCATCAGGGGTCACCACAGCGGAATGAACCTTCCAGCCACAACCAAGTATTGTGAAACACCCATACACTCTCACATTCACCTACATACACTATGGCCAATTTAGTTTATTCAATTCACCTATAGCGCATGTCTTTGGACTGTGGGGGAAACCGGAGCACCTGTAGAAAACCCACGCCAACACGGGGAGAACATGCAAACTCCACACAGAAACGCCAACTGGCCCAGCCGGGACTCGAACCAGCGTCCTTCTTGCTGTGAGTCGACAATGCTAACCACTGAGCCACAGCATTGGGGACAATAAAGTGTAAACAAACAAAACAAATACTACTCTAAAAATATATATCTTCCAGATGCAAACACAAACATCAAATAAAAATATATCAAATAGTCTCCGCAATGCACATGTGCTGGGTTTTAATAAAGCAGAACTGAATAACCACAAAAGTCAAAGGCTGAAAGCTGAAGTTTCAAATTAGCAGTACGTTTATAGATTTCTGCTTTTGTTTTTATATTAAACAGACACAAGGACTCTTATCTGATTCAGCAAAATTATGGGGGAATGCTAGACTTGTCTATACGTGTCTGAAGGAAAAACAAACATGGCTGGGCAAGACATTTTTAACTGTACTGACACATGTCACAATTTGACTTTGTCCTCAAACATGATTTCCTGGAGAAAGCATTGGTTTTTGGTGAATAAATCTGATTGTAGCACAAACCTGATGACGATACATTGATTCTTGGGTCCCATAGCCAGACGTCCCAGCATGGACTGATACGCTCTGTCCGCCACAGCAAATATATGAGGGGGCAAAGACTTCTTCTCATGACACTTATAACGCTGGGATACCTGCACAGGGATTTTAAAAAACAACTTAATTATTAATTTCCACACATTATTTGGACTTCCCATAACTTTTAGCTTCAGAATCATACTCTTACCTCTTTTTCATAGATGGAAAGATATTTAAATGGATTGATAGCCACCAAGATGTCCCCTATATACGTCTGTAAACATGTGAAATATTTATGTTAGTCTTCAGTTTCTCTCTCGGTGATATAAATGAGATTCAGGTAGTGGTATTTAAACACAACAACTGTCACAGAAAACAACAGCTCATTGTTGTATAGTCTCTAAATAATAAAGACTAAACACAGCTGCTTTTATTTCAGGCTTGACACTAACTTATTGAGGTAATGTTGGTTTTATACTCCCACATTCCCACCAAACATTAGACGTCTGACGGACGTGCATATCATGTCTATATTGCGTCCGTTCGTATAATAGATGTCAGAAGTCCAATGTTCAGTGGGTTCGTTCATTTTTGAACAGTGACAACCTGTGACTTGATGATATCTATATTGTACCACACTACTTTTAATATTCAGTCTGAAATCGCATGTATGACTTTAATCCAACATTAGCACTATTTAATTGACTGCGAACAGTGTTGTAACGTTATTTTGATAGCCATTTGCTGCTCATATGATTTCCATATACTTTCTGAAATTATATTAGTAATGAGAAAGTGCGAATATAAAGCCAACTTTACATTACCTCAATCACTAATGTGTGGTATTTTCAAGTGTGTATCGCCCTTCCACTGTCGTATTTTACTCACATAGATGAGGTTCTGTGTGAAACGTCCAGTCAAAACCTCCAGCAAACATTTCTCGTCCAGCTCGGACAGATTCGCCAGATCTTCAGGCAGGTTTTCCTCCATTATCTCTCTCTCTAATGATGTACGTGAACTTACAAGCTTTCAATCTGACTGTCTTTCATCACAAAACAGCAGCTCGTGTTTATATCCACGCTCGGTCGCTTTCACTCAGCGGTTTATTCCGTTGGTTCTGACGTGCACGCGCTCTGTCCTTCTGTCTCGGTTTATTCAGTTTTTTTAGTAGTCTCTCTCTCTCTCTCTCTCTCTCTCTCTCTCTCTCTCTCACTCTGTTTGTTCAGTTTTTTTTAGTACTCTCTCTCTCTCTCTCTCTCTCTCTCTCTCTCTCTCTCTCTCTCTCCGCCCTCAGCTAATAAACACTATCGTTAACCCTTTCTTTGCGTCAGATTTAAAGTTATAGCTCACACGTAATTATTCCCGCTCATATACTCACAAACCCGTATGTCTCTTACAGCATAAAAATGAAATATTTAGCAAACAGAAGAACTCAAAGTAACCGTATGTCGAAGTGCTACGTTCCGTGTCTTATGAAAGTGCATGACAGCTCGAAAAAATGAGGAACTGAAACATCTGAAGCTCAGTGTTATTGTAAAATAATATTTGGGTGCGAAGATAAACCAGAATGGGAATAACTTTGAACTAGCCTATACTTAGAAGAGGTACAGTACGTTGACGGCTTAGCTGAATTTAATTTAGAACTAAACCTTTATATAATAATGATAATAGTTATTATTATTATATAATCTTAAACATACAAAAATCCAAACATACAACAAAACAAAAACATCCACACACATATACACCCACCGGACACTTTATTAGGTACACCTTACAAATACCGGGTTGGACCCCCTTTTGCCTTCAGAACTGCCTTAATCCTTTGTGGCATAGATTCAACAAGGTACTGTAAATATTCCTCAGAGATTTTGGTCCATATTGACATGATAGCATCACGCAGTTGCTGCAGATTTGTCGGCTGCACATCCATGATGCGAATCTCCCGTTCCACCACATCCCAAAGGTGCTCTATTGGATTGAGATCTGGTGATTGTGGAGGCCATTTGAGTACAGTGAACTCATTGTCATGTTCAAGAAACCAGTCTGAGATGATTCGCGCTTTATGACATGACGCGTTATCCTGCTGGAAGTAGCCATCAGAAGATGGGTACACTGTGGTCATAAAGGGATGGACACGGTCAGCAACAATACTCAGGTAGGCTGTGGCGCTGACATGATGCTCAATTGGTACTAATGGGCCCAAAGTGTGCCAAGAAAATATCCCCCACACCATTATACCACCACCACCAGCCTGAACTGTTGATACAAGGCAGGATGGATCCATGCTTTCATGTTGTTGACGCCAAATTCTGACCCGACCATCCGAATGTCGTAGCAGAAATCGAGACTCATCAGACTAGGCAACGTTTCTCCAATCTTCTATTGTCCCATTTTGGTGAGCCTGTGTGAATTGTAGCCTCAGTTTCCTGTTCTTAGCTGACAGGAGTGGCACCCGGTGTAGCCCATCCACCTCAAGGTTGGACGTGTTGTGCGTTCAGAGACGCTCTTCTGCAGACCTTGGTTGTAACGAGTGTTTATTTGAGTTACTGTTGCCTTTCTATCAGCTGGAACCAGTCTGGCCATTCTCCTCTGACCTCTGGCATCAACAAGGCATTTGTGCCCACAGAACTGCCGCTCACTGTATATTTTCTCTTTTCTCTTTCTCTGTAAACCCTAGAGATGGTTGTGCGTGAAAATCCCAGTAGATCAGCAGTTTCTGAAATACTCAGACCAGCCCGTCGGGCACCAACAACCATGCCACTTTCAAAGTCACTTAAATCACCTTTCTTCCCCATTCTGATGCTCGGTTTGAACTGCAGCAGATCGTCTTGATCATGTATACATGCCTAAATGCATTGAGTTGCTGCCATGTGATTGGCTAATTAGAAATTTGCGTTAACAGGAGTACCTAATAAATTGGCCGGTGAGTGTACATACCCAGCAGGCACAGGACGTCAACATGATGTCAGATTGACGTTGTACCCCAACATTGTGGGGACGTTGCATTTTGTTTGGAAATGAAAATCGGGTTGTCCAATGTCCAACATCCAACCTAAAATCAACCAAATATCAACGTCTAATGATGTTACAGCTTGACGTTGTGTGGATGCTACCACGATGACGTCTGTTTGGTTTTCATACCTGACGAATAAATGTCAGTATTTGACGTCATTATGCCATTGGTTTAAGATGTTGGCTTGACGTTGGATTTTGGTCACTTTCCAACACAACTTAAAATCAACCAAATATCAACATCATTTGATGTCGTTAATGGACGTCAAAATAACGCTGTGCTTAGACGTTGGCTAGACATTAAATTTTGGTCACCCGACGTCACAACCTAAATGTAACCTAATATTTTATTATTTGAACTTTTTAGAATAAAACAAATAATACAATTTTACTCCAGTAAATCCAGACAAATTTGAATTTTCAAGTGTTTACTTATTATTATTTTTAACTGCATATCACTGAAATATATAACTAAATAATAGCTACTAAAATAAAACAGCTTTAGTGATATACTGTAAATAAGTACGAAATATACATTGTTTTGAAGTGAGTCTGAACATAAACATGTGGACGTTCAGATTAATGGCTGACTATATTATTCGGCAGGTGATTTTTGCATTTTTACACACACACACACACGCGCGCACACACACACACGCACGCACACACACACACACACACACACAGAATAATCAGGTGTATAATCTGGATCCACTGGTTAATGATTCTTACACCTTTCCAGTATCCGTGAGTGATGTGTTTTATGGAAACACGTCATCATATTCTCGATGATGTAATTGGTCATGTGATGGAGGATTGACACCCGTCCCAGAGTAAATTACTGGAATTTACTGGAGTAATTTAGATGCTTCCTCCATGACCTAATTCATTTATGTGAGGCTTTCAAAGGTGACCTATGTTCATAATCAAGCCTAAATAATGCTTAAATTTAACATGCCACTTCTATCATCATTCACTATCAGTTCCCCTTTTTACTATAATTGACTACTCTGGTACTCAAAATACATGTTATTATATAATATATATAAACAAGTTTTTTTTAGCATTATTTAAAGAAGATAATATGTTGTAATGTAAAAATATATATTTTCAGGCACATTTAGATCAAGACTCCTTTGAAATCTTTATAACTTGCCAATATTCTTCAAACCATGCATTTATCCATTTGTAAACACGTCATTTTTAATCATTTAAAATATAAAATGTGTACGGCGGCACAGTGGCGCCGAGCGTCGTCGCCTCACAGCAAGAAGGTCGCTGGTTCGAGCCTCGACTGGGCCAGTTGGCATTTCTGTGTGGAGTTTGCATGTTCTCCCCGTGTTCACGTGGGTTTCCTCCGGGTGCTCCGGTTTCCCCCACAAGTCCAAAGACATGCGCTATAGGTGAATTGGGTAAGCTAAATTGTCCGTAGTGTATGTGTGTGAATGAGTGTGTATGGGTGTTTCCCAGTGATGGGTTGCAGCTGGAAGGGCATCCGCTGCGTAAAACATATGCTGGATAAGTTGGTGGTTCATTCCACTGTGGCGACCCCTGATTAATAAAGGGACTAAGCCGAAAATAAAATGAACGAATGAGCATGTTTGTAATAAAGACAGTAAAATCACTATGTAATTCTTAACCGCTATAATCACCACGGCCGCATGGTGTCAGCAAACGCTAATATGTGTGTGTGTGTGTGTGTGTGTGTGTGTACTGCAAATGGCATTTGTATGTGACTCATCGTTTCAGAAAGGCTTGAATAAACTCCACCACAAATACATCAAATAAACTTACTACTCTTTTTGACTAATGAGCTGTATTTCAGCTTCATCCCTGTCTGTCTCTATCACTGACTGCTGTTTATCTGACATAACGCACGATGAGAAGCAGACACGTACGTGGGAACGGTGGGCGGGGAGAAGCAGCTCATTTGCATTTAAAGCCACAGGCTACAAAAACAGCTACAGTATAGGTTGTTTGCAATTACGTGGTTCTGGTGATGCACAAAATTCAGATGGAGGGCAGGAAGTAAAAACTGAATGGGAGACAGAGGAAAGTCCGTATTTTTGTGATTTATACCATATTTCAAAGGTGATATAAATAGAAAATAACCACATATGTTGGGCATGATCCTTATATCATGAAGAGGGCAAAGTTTTCTACTGAACTAAAATATATTTGTCTGTCATCGAGGCGGCATATACTGTATAAGCTATTACGTTACATGAAAAAAATACTATAGTAAATACTATAATGTTTAGAAGCATGCTATAGATAATTACTTGAATTAGTGGTAATTCATTTAGTGGTAACAATAATTAGTGGTTATATTGTTGCTGTTTGTACAACACAACTGTAGTAATAAATTATTCAATAGGCTTCAGTTTTCTTTGCTATAATTATACACCATCACAGTGCAGCAGAGTTTACACTAACGTTACAGTATTTATTACAGTTTATCAGTTTAGCATTCATTTACAAAGAGTTGTACACATTAGACACTTTACTGTGTGATTCAAAAACATGTTTATTATAAATTACTATAGTTTTCCCCCCTGCGGATATCTTCCAGACATCACGAAATAACAGATGAACGCATACAAAAGCGTGGACACATATCTACATTATAATTTATTTATTTTTGTAAGGGGGAAAAGTGGCCCACAATAATAACCGTCTAGTTTTGTCACAGGGGTAGCATTTCTTTTTTGTTCCGTCGATGAAGTTACCATCAACACATTCACTGCTGCTGCACATCTCGATGTTCACGTTACAGTTGTTTATTCTGCCGAAACACCAGTAAAGACTTGGATTATTGCAAAGCAAGCCGGAGATTTCATTGAGCGATTACATGGCAGGGTACGTTATTTATATTCTCCTGGATTTTGTATAAGTGTGGTGGTGTTTGTATCTGATTTTTATATAACACATTAACATATTTATACACATGTATATAATCTTTATTAGTGCTGTCAAATGAATTATCGTGTTCAAAAAGAGTTTGTACACATGGATGTATTGAATAAATGTTTATTACATGCCGCCTTTTCTTCTGTTTTTCCGCCAACTTTCTCCCCTTTATGGGCAAAAACTTTTTGAACTCTATAAAAGCTGTTCGGCATTTCTCATTTTGGCCGATTTAAACAATTATAAACAACATAAAACAGAAATATTTTGATGTTCTGATAGCGATTCCTATGTAGAAGAATCACTTCATGCCCTCCATCTGAATTTCGCGCGTCATCAATGACGTCATGTGAAAACAACCTATACTCAAGACAGCAAAATGGTCAGATTCTGGAGGCTATAATAAATAATCCGATGGGTATTTTGAGCTGAAACTTTACAGACACATTCTGGAGACACCAAAGGCTTTTCTTACATCTTGTAAATCACTTATATAAAAAAAGCAGTATAGGACAAAAAAAAAGTAGCGATTTATTGGTTGCATCATCAATGCATCATCTTATTAAGTACAGTATATGTGAAATCTGCTGTGGTAAAACAAACAGGAGGATTGCTGATAGTACTGATTAACAGAACATTACTGAACTCTTATAGTCAAACAACATTTCATGGACAATATGTGGCCTACTTCTAACAGTTTAACCCCCCTGTTGAATGACTTTTCTATCGTGACTCTAGTATAAATGGTACAAAAGCAGGAAGAATGTATGTACAGAGTGACTAATGCTGTGAACAGAGATCTACTTCAGCTCAATATCAGATGTCGGCACCGGCTTTCTCTCGGACTTCTTGCTTTTCCTACCAATGAAAAGAACAGTTTTAGATACATCGGATTAGATTACACACACACACACACATACACACACACACTTACTCAAACACACACATACATACACACACACGCACACTTACTCAAACACACACATACATACACACACACGCACACAGACACATACACATGCACACACTCAAACATACAGACATACCCACACACAAAGCGCGCGCACACACACACTTTCTCAAACACACAGACACATCCACGCACTCTCAAACACAGACACATACACACACACACACATTTACTCAAACACTCACACACACACACACACATTTACTCAAACACACACACACACTCTCTCACACACACTCTCTCTCAAGCACACAGACACATACACACACACACTCTCAAACACAGACACACACACGCAAACTCTCTCAAACACACAAATACACACACATTCTCTCTCTCTCACACACACACACACACACACACACACACACTCTTTCTTTCACACACACATGCCCTCACACACATTCTCTGTCTCACACACACAGACACACAAACACTCTCTCTCTTTCTCTCTCTCAAACTCACATACACACACTTAGCAACTACCTCTATCCCAAACACACACACACACACATGAAGATTAGAGTACACATGGTAAAACGGCTGTATTGTGTTGTCAAGCCTCCATCATGTTAATACTTACTTATGGAGCACAAACATGACGACTGCAGCAATGACAGCACCAGCAAACACAAGCCCACCCAGAACCCCCACAATCAGCCCTGAGAGACACACACTTTATTAAAAACACTGAAACATGCAGTGGGTTAATTAATGATGTGATGATGATGATGATGATGATGATGTCTAACCTGCATTAACAGTCTTCTCATCAGGGTTGGGCAGATCTGCAGCTCCCATCAGCCGGCCGGACCGCGCTGTCAAAATACATGCAGAGTCAGAACACACTGACCTCTGCTGGACAACAGAGGAACACACACACTCTATACTCAATCCACACACGCACACACACACGCACGCACGCACGCACGCACGCACACACACACACACACACACACACACAGGACACAATCTGCACTTTCACATGTTTAAAATACTTCATTCTGTGTGATTTATGAGCATGTGTACACATCAGGGCCTCAATTTTGGTCTTCATTGTGACACAAGTCCCCATGAGTCTCTGTGCATTCAGGTTTAAGTCCCCACTGGGATATAAAAACAAGTACACACACACTCTCTCTTGCACACACTTTCTCTCTTTTTCACACACGCGTGCACACGCATACACACACTCTCTCTATCCCAAACACACACGCACACACACACACACACATACATACAATCTATTCCAATACACACTCTCTCTCTCGCACACACATACACACACTCTCTCGATCCCAAACACACACACACACTCTATCCCAATACACTCTCTCTCTCTCTCGCACACACATA
>CAIGQV010019082.1:2001741-2013389 GCA_903798115.1 Danio jaintianensis
GACCACAGTGTACCCATCTTCTGATGGCTACTTCCAGCAGGATAACGTGCTATGTCATAAAGCGCGAATCATCTCAGACTGGTTTCTTGAACATGACAATGAGTTCACTGTACTCAAATGGCCTCCACAGTCACCAGATCTCAATCCAATAGAGCACGTTTGGGATGTGGTGGAACGGGAGATTCGCATCATGGATGTGCAGCCGACAAATCTGCAGCAACTGCGTGATGCTATCATGTCAATATGGAGCAAAATCTCTGAGGAATATTTCCAGTACCTCGTTGAATCTATGCCACAAAGGATTAAGGCAGTTCTGAAGGCAAAAGGGGGTCCAACCCGGTACTAAGTGGCCGGTGAGTGTATATATATATAATATTTAACATTTTTGCATTTATGAAGACAAATCTTCAATATGGATCTAACAGATGTTAAATTGCCATTTATGTGACCTTTATAAATCAATTAAAATAGTTTGAAGTCTTTTACAGAGACATTTTTGAGTATTTTAAAAGTACTGTAAAATACAAACCTACACAAACAACTTTTTAAATTGTATGGTTGACATGGAATTGCTCTAAACAGAACACATGTTCTGTGTTTTACTGTGAGTTTTACCATCAGTGGGGTAAATCTGGAGGGCTTTAGGAGAGCATGCTTTCACACACTCTTTATCGCTGTCAAATCGGTTGCCGTTCCCGCCTGTTCCCTTAAAGTAGAAGGGCACACAGGAATCTGCGTGCGAATCGTAGAAATATTTCCTAATCTTTTCTGTTCCAGTTCCTTCATCTTTTTGACCTGTGCATTTCGGGCCTGAGGAAAAACAGAAATGATTAATCATTAATATCTCGTCAAAAGTTGTCAAATATCCGGTCAAACATTTAAAAAAAAGAATAATTTATTTAAAGGGCACCAATTTTACCCCTTTTTCAAGATTTAAGATAAGTCTTTTGTGTCTCCAGAATGTGTCTGTAAAGTTTCAGCTCAAAACACCCATCAGATTATTTATTAGACCTTTGTGTATATTGGACATTTGAGCTGTTTTGGTGCCTGTGCCTTTAACGCAAATGAGCTGCTTCTCCCCGTCCACCGTTCCCACGTGCGTGTCAGAGCCAAAGAGATCGCTCACTATTGCTATGATGGGTGTAGCTTCTCCTGCTGCGTCTCACGCATAAGCAGCACAGTATCAGACAAGAATGAAGCAGATCTCCCTTACTACAGTAAGAACTTTACCGACGGTTATTTGATGTATTTGTTGTGGCGTTAATTCAAGCCTTTCTGCAACGATGAGTCACACACAATGTTGTTATAAAGTTTGCGTGCGTGTATGCGCTCACACACACGTTTTTGCACGACAAATGTGACAGGATACACGTTAATATCCACTGCTGTATGGACATCTGTTATGTTAATGTAAAAAATAAACCTGATTTAAGTCCATAAACCAGGATTGAAGGGTCGTATTTTATAATTGTACCGACACGCGGCTGTGGTGAAGAATTACGAAGCGAATTTACTGTCTTTATTACAAACATGCACTGTTTTAGAAACGTTTTAAACTTGTAAAACTCATTCTTGAGGTGCTGCTGATCACAGAGAGCTGAAGAGATCGTTTAATCCCGGTTGCTTTGCGCACGTCCTGTCTTGTGGATATGATTATACGCATTACTACGGAGACATTTTAATACGCGGCTGTCAATCAATTCAGTGGGCGGGGAAACTGCACTCCTACGTCAAGTTGCGGTCGGCCTGAAAATGGGAGGGATTTGGATCCTATATTTTAACGTCAGGAAATTTTAAAAAAGAGACTTGTTGTGTTTCTATCACCCCAATATGACTGTGGACACACTATACCTACACACAGTTCTGTCCAAACAGCTCACAAAAGAGGATTTTCATCATAGGTGCCCTTTAAACAAAAAAAGGTTAAAATAAGGATTCAAACTATTTAACTGGAGTGGTTTTCATAATTTTGGACATGATTAAAGGTCGTGTGAAATTGCAAATAACGTTATTTAGATGTTAGTATCAGTATGTTAGTTTTAAGATATCTATAAACTAGCGTGCTCCAAAGCAATGACAAAATTTGCGTTTAGAAGATATAAAACTGATATAAACACTTACATAATTGAATCATCGACGTCAACTCATGCTTCAGTTTCTCATCAAATCTTCTGACCAATCAAATGCTCTCTAGTATCTGACATGCCCCGCCCCCTTCTCATTTGCTTTTCATTTGATGCGCTTGAGCTCAACCACTCTCACTGGCCGAGCTGTGATAAAACAAAACGCTATTGGCTGTTTTTTTTTTTTTAAGGGGAGGAGCTACCATATGCCCTGCCCTCTCTTCATGTTTCAGTTTCAGAGATTACGTCAAACACTGAATAAGAAAGCACATTTCAAAGCACTTCACAGGACCTTAAAGAACTGTTACATGAAAACAAATAGCATACTATAGTGTTTTTGAACCATACTATAGTAAAGTACTTGAATTAATCTGTTGTGACGATATTGTAGTTGCTATAGTAACACAACAACTAAAGTAGTATAAACAAATGACTGAATACTGAACTTATCTTCAACTATAGGGTATATTATACTCTAATGTACCACAGTTTACTGTAGTAAAAACTAAAGTATACTACAATAGTTATTGCAGTTTATCAGTTGACTATATTCATTCATTCATTTTCTTTTCGGCTTAGTCCCTTTATTAATCTGGGGTCGCCACAGCGGAATGAACCGCCAACTTATCCAGCATATGTTTTACGCAGCGGATGCCCTTCCAGCCGCAACCCATCACAGGGAAACATCCATACACTCTCATTCACACACATACACTACGGACAGCCTACCCAATTCATCTATACCACATGTCTTTGGACTTGTCGGGAAAACCGGAGCACCCGGAGGAAACCCACGCGAACACGGGGAGAACATGCAAACTCCACACAGAAACGCCAACTGACCCAGCCAAGGCTCGAACCAGCGACCTTCTTGCTGTGAGGCGACAGTGCTACCCACTAGCCCCTAATGCTATACTATACACAGTATTATTATTATTATTATTATTATTATAATACATTATACTATAGTATGGTTCAAAAACACTCCTATAAATAATTACTATAGTATTTTTCATGAGGTTGGTTACACTTCCTGATCTCACACTAGTATGTCTGTTTGTATTTGACAAGTGTGTTTCTAGTTAATAGGAAACATTATCTTAACTTTGGCTAATGTTCTAACAGCGTTCATGCAAAGTCAATAGAAGATAGTTTTACCACTTGTTTCAGATTTAAAAGTAACATTTTAATAATGTTTGCAGAATTATAAAACAGAATGTATTGTAACGTTCGCAAAATAAACATGTCTTAACTGCATTAAGAAACGCCTCACTACCTCATACTTTAGAAAGAGGTTTTGTAGAACATATTTTAGTTGTTGTGATTTACAGACTGTTCTTAGGACAGTCACTTAATCGAAATATGTGTGTAAATACATCAAACGGATTACTTTTAGTAAATTCTAGCTCTTCAAATATTCTTGTTTTAAATTTAGACTAATGTGCTTACAAACTATTCATAAAAAACTTTTAGTTTTGTAGAATTATTGACGATATGGGATTAACAAACTAGACATTATAAAAAGACCTTAACGTACAAAAGCTGTAGAAAACATTTGGTGTCTTAAATTATACATATTTTTGCTTAATCAAATTAAGTTTTATAGTCACCTAACATCAATCAAACTAATAATAAAGTAAAATATTTTTATATAAGTTCATTTATTAATTTTCCTTCAGTTTAGGTCCTTTATTCATCTGGGGTCGCCACGTCGTAATGAACCGCTAACTTATCCAGCATATGTTTTACACAGCGGATGCCCTTCCGGCCGCAACCCAGTACTGGGAAACACCCATACACTCTCATTCACACTACGGACAATTTAGCTTACCCAATTCACCTATACCGCATGTCTTTGGACTTGTGAGGGAAACGGGAGCACCCGGAGGAAACCCCCGCCAACACGGGGAGAACATGCAAACTCCACACAGAAATGCCAACTGACCCAGCTGGGATTCGAACCAGTGACCTTCTTGCTGTGAGGCGACAGCGCTACCCACCGCGCCACCCTAACATCAATCAAACTTACAAAAATATTTTTATGTATGTTACTTTGTGTAACTTAAAAAATAAATTGAAACCTGATCAACTTATTAAAATAAGTTAAAGTAACATAAAATCATTTGTTGTCATGACTTTTTGTCATAAACTTTATTATTTTTTACAGAGTACCTGTTCAAAAGCTGCGATTTTGTACTTCGTAGGAACAAAATACGAAAAATACAAAATACATTCACTTTTGGTACTAATATGTACAAGTAGGACAGCAGTACGGATCCTCAAGGTACGAGCATGTATCTTTTGGGACGGGCAGCTTTTGTACCTCTATTTCTGAGAGAATACAGAATGCATAAACACTGTAAAAAGTGAACAGTTTTCCGTATTTTGTGATTCGTGTTTTTTGTGTGCTTCTGAATTACATTATGGAACAACGTTTGATGTCCAGAAGTTCGAAAAAAGTGACTTTATTGACATTTTTATTAGTTTGAAGTGATATATCGCATGGGTTGGCATTGTAAATGATGGTACAAAAACCTGCTAATAAACTGCCAGTACTTTTTCAGTTATTTCCGAGACAATTATATATTATTTCTTACACAATGTATTGTTTCAAACAACTGACATCACCAAAAGTCACTTTGTTAAACTTCAGGGCTGATTTTTTGACATCAAATGTCGACAGAGCATAGATCAACATCCCATAATGCAATTCATAATCGTAAAACAAACAGGAAACATCTGAGAATCACAAAATACAGAAATTGTTCAACAATGAATATTTATTACCATGCTTTACAAAAGCAAATCCGATTTCTTTGAAATTATTTGGCTAATTTCCACTCGTATCAAAGTAACTTGGTGGGTTTTCAGTAGAAGTGGGTCAAAAACAACACTCTTGTCTTAAAAGCATCTTTACACAGCCGTGTTTGTTCGGAATGGGGTATATGCACAGGGCAAAAACGTCCATGTCGTGTATAAGATCAAATTTCTTTAAAAAAATCTATTATGTTCACTGCCTGATTGATATACGATATGAAGTGGGTCTCGGACCAGACAAGTAGCAATGAATTAAATCCCATTGCTCCGCGCCATGTCTTTAAAATATGGAAATATATTTTACCACAGTATTTTCAATGGAGTTTCTGCGCTCACCTGCTGCTCTCAATGCTTGTGTTTAAAATTTCATCTCGTTTTACGCTTGAACAATTAATGAATGCTTAGATCTATTTAACTGATTATGTTTTAATTAAATTGCATGATCAATGCTGTAAGAGGAACCTTATGAAAATGAAAAGTCACATGAGCCGTTCAAGTTTATCGGTGGCTCCCATGACGCAATGCACGTTTTTTTTAACGGTCGGTTTGAGTATACAGATTTCTGGAAAATTATGCCGCTTCAGGTTGGTTTCTGTGCTGTGTAAAGATGCTTTAAGAACATTTTTGGAAAAACTCTACTTCAACCCTGCTGAAAAAAACAGCTTAAACCAGCCATAAGCTGGTTGGCTGGTTTTATCTGGTTGACCAGCCTGGTTTTAGAGGGGTTTTGGCCATTTCCAGGCTGGTCTTAGCTGGTCAGGCTGGAAAATGACCAGCTAAAACCAACTTGACCAGCCTGGTTTAAGCTGGACATAGCTGGTTTAGCTGGGCTCCCAGTCTGGCTAGGCTGGTCAAGCTGGTTTTAGCTGGTCATCTCCCAGCCTGACCAGCTAAGACCAGGCTGGAAATGACTGGAAACCAGCCTGGAAATGGTCAAAACCCCTCTAAAACCAGGCTGGTCGACCAGCTAAAACCAGCCAACCATCCTAGGCTGGTTTAAGCTGGATTTTTCAGCAGGGAAATGTCGACTACTATAGACACTTCCTGTGAAGAAGGATTATATTATAACTCCAAAATCCTCAGTTCAGTCAAAACTCACCGGGTGATGTAGCCAAGACGCATCCAGAGCTCAGGACGGCCAGCAGAAGGTACAGTGTTGATCTCCTCATGGTGAAGTTGGTTAGATTGGTCTCTGTTTTTTCTCGTTAACCGCTTCTTCTGCTCAAACTGGCTCTAATAAGTCCGGCCCGCGTCCTTTAGACCCTCTTATCAGCTCAGTTTTTATGATCAGGGTGTGTTTCTCTCACATTGAGGCCAGTTTCAGTCATAAAACATGACGGTCGTTCAACTGAATTGATCTAACTAACGTTACTGTACTTTCTGTGAAACCTGCACACGACGACACATAAAACTCAGAAATGATTCATCTGGGTATGAAAATACATTGGCAGTAAACAGGTGAAACCCAAGTACTGACAGAAAGTTAGCTATTAGCCCTCCTTTGTTTCGTTTTAGTTTGACTGGAATAATAGCAGTTAAAAATCATTTTAAGGTCAATATTATTAGCCTCCTTAAAGGCATAGTTCACCCAAAATGACCCATCATTTACTCTCCCTTCATTTGTTCCAAACCTTTGAGTTTCTTTCTTCTGTTGAACATAAAAGAAGATGTTTTGAAGAATGCTGAAAACCTGTAATGTAAAATACTATGAAAGTCAATTATTACAGGGTTTCAGCATTCTTTAAAATATGTTGTTTTGTGTTCAACAGAAAAAACAAAACACAAAAGGTTTGAGGGTGAGTAAATAGTGAGTCAATTTTCATTTTTGGGTAAACTATCCCTTTAAGGAATACTAGGATCTTGCTAAATAACCAGTAAAATATTATGTACTGTCATCATGACAAACACAAAAGAAATGAGTTATTAAAACTATTGTTTTTAAATGTGTTGAAAAAAACTTTTCTCAGCACTTAGTACATGGTTAAAATTGAAAGGAGTGCTAATTTACATATGAATAATCGATGAATATTATATTCTTATTTTTTAGAATACTTTTAATATTGGTTTTAAGTGTTAATTTCAATATTCACTGCTTAGAATATTTTTTTATATATTTCTCAGTGAATATAGACAATATATTTTGGTGCATTTAAACAAAACAATTTTATTAAACGGTTATATCCATTAAAATAATAGTTTGATCACTGGATGAACATCTTTAGGAATAGAAAGATAATAAATTTAAATTCAAATGAGTTATTGCAAAAAAAAAAAAAAATACAATAAAAAAAACACAAACTACAAAATTCAACAAAAATTTATATATTTTTTTATGTTTCTCTTGATTTTTCCTGTTTATTCAATTTTATTTAAATATTTTATTTTTTATTTTATTTAAATTTTAACATATTAATTGTGTAACATATAACATATTAAGTGTACTAATTTTTGATATGGGCTGCATGGTGGAGCAGTGGGTAGCACATTCGCCTCACAGCAAGAAGGTCGCTGGTTCGAGCCTCGGCTGGGTCAGTTGGCGTTTCTGTGTGGAGTTTGCATGTTCTCCCCGTGTTCACGTGGGTTTCCTCCGGGTGCTGCGGTTTCCCCCACAAGTCCAAAGACATGCGCTATAGGTGAATTGGGTAGGCTAAATTGTCCGTAGTGAATGAGTGTGTGTGTGGATGTTTCCCAGTGATGGGTTGCAACTGGAAGGGCATCCGATGCGTAAAACATATGCTGGATAAGTTGGCGGTTCATTCCGCTGTGGCGACCCCAGATTAATAAAGGGACTAAGCCGAAAAGAAAATGAATGAATGATGAATGAAAATACACTTAACACATATTAGAAAGGTTTATGTCACTCATATGTTTGCCAATAAATCAATGCTTAGCTCAATGACACAGTGAAACCAGTCAGTAACTCATGACTTTATATTTATAGTATTTATTAATAAGGCAAAAAAAAAATGTGTGACCACAAAAAATATTTTATAAATTTATCTTGGCTTAGTTGAATCAAATGAACTTCTCTAGTCATCTCAGCTTACATTAATCTAACGGACTAAAAATATTAAGTTAAACTTTGTTTGTAGAACTTAAAAGGCACCTATTTTACCCCTTTTTCCAAGATTTAATATAAGTCTTTTGTGTCTCCAGAATGTGTCTGTAAATGTTCCGCTCAAAACACCCATCAGATTATTTATTATACCTTTTTAAATCTGGGAAATTTGAGCTATTAGGACATTGTAGCTGTTTTTGTTGCCTGTGCCTTTAATGCAAATGAGCTGGTTCTCCCGCCCACCATTCCCACATGCGTGTCAGATGCATCTATATCATTTCTGTCTGCTTTTAAATCTAGGTTGAAAACTTACCTTTTGATTTGGCATTTTATCAGTGAGACTTGTTTGTTTTAGCTATAATTTTATATCTTTCTCTTTGTGATTATTATTGTGCACATTGGTCACCCCTTGGTTGTGTTTAATAGTGCTAAATAAATAATATTGACATTGACATAGAGATCTCTCTCTATTGCTCTGATGTGTGTAGCCTTCACAAAGATAAACAGCACAGTGACAGACAAGAATGAAGCAGATCTCCCCTACTACAGTAAGAACTTTCCCAACTGTTATTTGATGTATTTGTTGTGGAGTTAATTCAAGCCTTTCTGCAATGATGAGTCACACACAATGTCGTTACAAAGTTCGCGCGCGCAAGTGTGACAGGATACACGTTAATATCCACTGCTGTATGGATATTAGTTATGTTAATGTAGAAAATAAACCTGATTTAACGTCCACAAAGCGGGATTGAAGCGTCTTCTTTTATAATTGTACTGACACTATGCGGCTGTGGTGAAGAATTACAGCGATTTTACTGTCTTTATTACAAACATGCACTGTTTTAGAAACTTTTTAAACTTGTGAAACTCGTTCTTGAGCTGCAGATGATCACAGAGAGCTGAGATCTTTTAATCCCAGTTGCTTTTTTGCGCACGTCCTGTCATGTTGATATGATTATACGTGCCCTATGTATTCGCGTTACTATGGAGACATGTTAATACGCGTCTGTCAATCAATTCGGTGGGCGGGGAAACCGCACTCCTACGTCACGGTCGGCCTCAAAATGGGAGGATCCTAGGATTTGGATGCTATTTTAACGTCAGGAAATAAAAAAAAGAGACTTATTGTGTTTCTATCACCCCAATATGACTGTGGACACACTATACCTACACACAGTTCTGTCCAAACAGCTCACAAAAGATGATATTCAACATAGGTGCCCTTTGATAAAGTTAGTTGAAACCTGATTAACATTTCTTGTTGTCATGACGTTTGGATTAACAATAAGGTTGTGTTAGTTAATATATATACAGTCGTGGCCAAAATATTAGTTTTTACAAAGTTTGCTGCTAAACTGCTTTTAAATCTTTGTTTCAGTTGTTTCTGTGATGTACTGAAATATAATTACAAGCACTTCATACGTTTCAAAGGCTTTTATCCACAATTACATGACATTTATGCAAAGAGTCAGTATTTGCAGTGTTGGCCCTTCTTTTTCAGGACCTCTGCAATTCGACTGGGCATGCTCTCAATCAACTTCTGGGCCAAATCCTGACTGATAGCAACCCATTCTTTCATAATCACTTCTTGGAGTTTGTCAGAATTAGTGGGTTTTTGTTTGTCCACCCGCCTCTTGAGGATTGACTACAAGTTCTCAATGGGATTAAGATCTGGGGAGTTTCCAGGCCATGGACTCCAAATTTCAACGTTATGGTCCCCGAGCCACTTAGATATCACCTTTGCCTTATGGCACGGTGCTCCATCGTGCTGGAAAATGCATTGTTCTTCACCAAACTGTTGTTGGATTGTTGGAAGAAGTTGCTGTTGGAGGGCGTTTTGGTACCATTCTTTATTCATGGCTGTGTTTTTGGGCAAAATTGTGAATGAGCCCACTCCCTTGGATGAGAAGCAACCCCACACATGAATGGTCTCAGGATGCTTTAATGTTGGCATGACACAGGACTGATGGTAGCGCTCACCTTTTCTTCTCCGGACAAGCCTTTTTCCAGATGCCCCAAACAATCGGAAAGGGGCTTCATCGGAGAATATGACTTTGCCCCAGTCCTCAGCAGTCCATTCGCCATACTTTTTGCAGAAGATCAATCTGTCCCTGATGTTTTTTTTGGAGAGAAGTGGCTTCTTTGCTGCCCTTCTTGACACCAGGCCATCTTCCAAAAGTCTTCGCCTCACTGTGCGTGCAGATGCGCTCACACCTGCCTGCTGCCATTCCTGAGCAAGCTCTGCACTGGTGGCACTCCGATCCCGCAGCTGAATCCTCTTTAGGAGACGATCCTGGCGCTTGCTGGACTTTCTTGGACGCCCTGAAGCCTTCTTAACAAGAATTGAACCTCTTTCCTTGAAGTTCTTGATGATCCTATAAATTGTTGATTTAGGTGCAATCTTAGTAGCCACAATATCCTTGCCTGTGAAGCCATTTTTATGTAACGCAATGATGGCTGCACGCGTTTCTTTGCAGGTCACCATGGTTAACAATGGAAGAACAATGATTTCAAGCATCACCCTCCTTTTAACATGTCAAGTCTGCCATTCTAACCCAATCAGCCTGACATAATGATCTCCAGCCTTGTGCTCGTCAACATTCTCACCTGAGTTAACAAGACGATTACTGAAATGATCTCAGCAGGTCCTTTAATGACAGCAATGAAATGCAGTGGAAAGTTATTTCAGGATTAAGTTCATTTTCATGGCAAAGAAGGACTATGCAGTTCATCTGATCACTCTTCATAACATTCTGGAGTATATGCAAATTGCTATTATAAAAACCTAAGCAGCAACCTTTCCAATTTCCAATATTTGTGTCATTCTCAAAACTTTTGGCCACGACTGTATATTTAAACATAAACAAACAATAAAGAACACATTTATTACAGTATTTGTTCATCATTTATAAAGTTAATGAAAGTATAGTGATTCATTATATTATATCATTCACTCTATTAACTATAATTAATAATATAATTAGTTTAATATTTTCATTATTAGCTCATGTTAGTAAATATAATAACTAATGAAACATTATTATAAAGTGATGACTTTTGTCATATTTTACAGTGTACTGATGTTATAGTACCATCGTCTAAAATAAATAATAAATTATTAAATGAAATAAAATATAGGTTAAAATGTCATTTTAAAAAACAAATGTACATTACACACGGGCATTCTATTAATGTATTTATTAATGACTATATTAATGGTTTAATAATTAGCTGAAACTGCAGATTACCCTAATATGGTATCTTGCTCAGGTATGGTGTAATATAGAGATATGAGCAATCATAATCCCACAGCGCAGTATTAGTCACGTCACTGTTGATATAATGAAGAAACGGTTCAGCGCTCGTTTCACAACTGAAAGCAAAACAGAGAGCGTTGAGGAGCTGAGTGTTGTGGAAAGAAAAACACTCTCCAAGGAGGATCTGTGAGTTTTAATGAGACACGGAGGAACAAGAGGCATTTTGATGAACCATAACAACAGATCCAGTAAACACCTGCTGCTCATCCACACGCACACACAAACACACAAGAGATTCATTTATTTAAAGGGATAGTTCACCCAGAAATAAATATTTTGGTCTTCATTTTTTCTCTCTTTACAAAAGAAGATATTTTGACGAATGTGGGAAAC
>CAIGQV010019082.1:2028389-2039015 GCA_903798115.1 Danio jaintianensis
CTTTAAAACACACACACACACTCTTTCAGCTCGCCGTCCTTTATGGACCCTCGTGTTTCTCTTGTCTGACAGAACAAACACCTTCTGTGCTCCTGAGGTTTGCTTCATTTCTCCCTCAGGATCGCAAACACTAGCTTGGATATCATTTGGGAAGCTGTAACAGTCCGACTGATGAACGCGTCACTGGTGACCAACACGACTCTGCGTGCGCAAGCGTGTGTGTGTGTGTGTGTGTGTGTTAGATAACGGAAAGCAATGGGAAATGCTGGAGACGAACCTCTGAAATATGAAGCGATGTGTATGTCGGGGGATGCATGATGTCCGTTCATCCTACAATGATAAGAGACACTTGACTAGCGGTAATCCAGCGAAACATCCACCGTTCCGTTCCCAAAAAAGATGTTACGAGAAATGTTTGAGAGAACTTTTGGCAAAAAACGTTTGTGTGGATCACATGATTACTCGATCACTCCCTCCTTGTTTTTTTCCCCGCTGCCTACGATGTTTTCACCAGGTCATAGACGTAAATGTGAAAGTCGTCATCGAACTTGATGAAGTAGACGGAGGGTTTGGCCTCCACCTGATGGATGACCATGCCAGTTCGTTTAGAGCCGTCCTCTTTGGCGTATTCCACCTGCTTGCCCACCAGACTGTCCACCACCTCCCCAGGCTCTCGCTCCGCTGGGGGAGAGTCGTCTGTAACACACGCAAAACACACACACACACACACAGAGCGCTCTTGAGCAGGGTATATACATATGTACTCTTAAAGTACACATGAACTCAAAACTAACCATATTGATTTTGTTACCTTACATTGCTAGTTTTGTGCTGAACAATTCATCTGTGCACATCAAGACAAAAAAAAAATGGTTTGCCGTTGTAATCCGTAATTGACATCTGAAAATGCACTTCCTGGTTGTTTTCAGTTGAATTGTAAGATTACATCTGTCTGATGCATTGGGCGTGGCTAACATACTTAACCACGCCCCCCCCAACTGTCAGTTTTGACAACAAACAGAAATGGTGAGCAGGAGGAGTCTGTTAGGTTGTAATAACTTAACCCAAAAGCCTTTTCCCCATCGTTCTGAATGAAATGCCTACTTTACTACATCCAATCAACTCGCAGTAGTAAACAAGCCACGCCCACTGTGTTCTCATTTAATATTATGTTTCTCTAGGAACTGCGTCACAACCCAAAAAAACCCCAAACAAAACAAAACAAAAAAAAAGTTGCAGCTTCCGGTTCATGCAGACCTTAAGACCTTATCGCCACTACCTTAGGTTTCAAACAGTAACATTGATGATATTTTGACAAAGTATATTTACTAAATACTGAATGTAAGCAAGCACAGCTACAGAGTCTTAAGGCCGGGACACACCAAGCTGACATCAAACAACTAGCGCTCTTGAACAGGGTATATACAGGACAGGAATCGTAGGGTTAAATACCTCTTACGCTGCGTTCACACCAGACGCGGATGAAGCGTCAAGCGCGAGTGATTTACATGTTAAGTCAATGCAAAGACGCAAATAGAGATCCTGTGGCGCGATTCGTGCGAATGAAGCGGCGTGAGTTGAGCGTTTTGTATGTTTGACGTGCTTAATGCACATATCACTCAAGTTGGAAAATCTGAACTTAAGCGGACATTCGCGCCGCGATAACCAATCAGGAGCTTGCTCTTGTAGGGGAGTGATTATGATGTAGCGCCTGTTGTTGGTGTCCCGAGGGGAAATCCTCTTGTCGACACCGGACAACAGCTCATCAAAATGGGCTCGGCTCAGTCTGAAGCACCGCTGTAATCTCCATCATCCAGGTGTAGTTTCTGGAGGAGTTGATGAACTCACAGAGCTGGGTGCACCTCCGAAAGGGTCTAGTGGACTCAAACACGGCGCCGAACGAATCTACGCTGTTTTTCAGCATTCCTAAAGCACATAAAGCACAGCTACTCTCCCAATAAAATTCATGTTAGCCATTTAGCAACGAAGCTAGAGTCACCGGGCAGACAGAAGCCCCGCCCATGACACGAATCATTTCATTGATTCAATAGACACGCGTCTATTGTGAAGTGAATTTGACGCACGAATGAAGCGAGTAAACTCAAAATGTTCACGCGTCTATTTACGCACGAATAGCACAATTTATTCGCCCGTTCCGCATCTGGTGTGAACACAGCATTAAAATACGCATGAAATCAAAACTAACCATTTAAATTTTTGTTAGCTCACAGAGCTAGTTTTGTGTGAGTTCATCTAGTTTTGTAAATTCATCTGTGAAAGTCATTAAGACAAAAAAAATTGTTTGCCCTTGTAATCTTTAATTTAAATAAGAAAATGCACTTCCGAGAATTCAACTGAAAACAAACAGGATTACGTCTGTCTGAGCACTCTTCGTGGTAAGATAAAACGTTTTTGTGAATACGAGCCCAGATCTGCAGCGTCAGCACAGATGAACACACTCACTGGAGTCCGGCATGATCCTCAGATCTCCGTCTTTATAGTCGTCCAGCAGCTGGTACATGTAGAGCACCGGGTCTTTCTCATATGTGATGTAGAACCATGTGTTCATGATGGGCGCTCGGGCCAGAACCATCCCTCTCCACTCGTTCTTGGTGCCGTCCTCCGTCTCGAACATGTGCTCCACTGCTTTCCCGATCATGGTGTCGGCCAGGTGAGCGTCACTGATGCGCGTCGAAGCTGAAACACCAGAGACAGAAACTTTAGCTATGTTTCCATCCACCTACTTTTAGGTGCATTTTGGATTGTCGCATTGAAAACAAAAAAAACACAATGGAAATGGCAAGATAATCAGCAAATGTGAAAAATGCGCATAAAAAAAATGTATGCACAACTGAGTAGGATAAACTTTTGAAACGATCAAAAAAATGGAACTACAATGGAAATAAAATTCCAGCATGCGCACAAAAAAAAATGTGATTTTGCAACAAAAATGTGCTTAATGGGACTGCTTTAATGGACAAAGCAGCATTTCGAGCACATTGTAAAACATCTGTAATGCTGTTTTGTGCATTCTAAAATCCCTCAGCCAAAGTCTGTCATCGCAGTGGTTCAGTATTATTATTATAATATAAATTATTATTATTATAATATTATTATTTCCTCCAGAACTATCTTGAGCGTCTGTCTGTGCTCCCAAAGAGCATCTCACGACTCCAAAAGCCACTGAACGCTCCAAACACATGCGCTATAAGTGAATTGGGTAAACAAAATTTGCCGTAGTGTATGAGTGTGTGTGAATGAGAGTGTGTATGGGTGTTTCCCAGTACTGGTTTGCGGCTGGAAGGGCATCCGCTGCGTAAAACATATGCTGGATAAGTTGGCGGTTCATTCCGCTGTGGCAACCCCTGATAAATAAAGGACTAAGCCGAAGGAAAATGAATTAATGAATGAATGTTACAACCAACACAAGTGCAATGTTTTAAAAAAATGATTAAATTTGTATTCACACATTTAGTGATAAAACTATAAACAAATTCATGTTTCATCTAATATTTAACTCTAAAAACTATTAAAAAAAAAAAAATAAAAATAAAAATATATATATATATATATATATATTTAAAATTAAAATTATTGTGCTCTTTTCAAAAGAGGGCGGAGATACAAATGTCTATGTGTCAGCATAGTGGCAGATTCATAAACAAGACTAACGCCCTATGCTAATGAGGGAGCGATCATCACTAGTGGGCGGGGATTTCGCCCTCTGATGATGCATACAGCGGGAGAATGTCAATCAAAGTGTTTCTGCAGACTGTTTTTATCAAGTGTGATTATAACAAATTAAAATTAATACATTTTTACCATTAGAAGCTGGATATATTTATAGACAACTGTGTTTAAACCCCTTATAAAAGTGATTTTTGCATAATAGGTCCCCTTTAAAACACATTAATCACACACTGAACCCTAAAACGCACGTGAAATTATTCAACTTTAACTATTATTATTAAATTCAAAAATATATTATCTATAATAAGCAGTATGAGTGTGATGCCCTAAAACATATGCAAGTTAGGCTTTACAATATATTATAACTAGCTGATGTCAAAATTATTAGCCCTCCTGTGAAATTGAAATAAAAATAAATAAAATAAATATATATATATATATATATATAAATTACTGTGAAAAATGTTCTGTTAATTAATCATCACTTATTTGAAATACCAACATATTTAATTCAAATATCTAAATAATACTCTAATATAATTCCATTCCCATATTCAGCCCCAAAACATAAACAAATAATGGTTTATACTAATGCTTAATAACTAATAATGTTAATAATAATAATAATTAAAATGATTTAATGGGGCTGCACGGGTAGCACGTTCGCCTCACAGCAAGAAGGTCGCTGGTTCGAGCCTCGGCTGGGTCAGTTGACATTTCTGTGTGGAGTTTGCATGTTCTCCCCGTGTTGGCGTGGGTTTCCTCCGGGTGCTCCGGTTTCCCCCACAGTCCAAACACATGCACTATAGGGGAATTGAATAAAGTAAATTGGCCATAGTGTAAGAGTGTGAATGAGTGTGTATGGATGTTTCCCAGTACATTCATCGGTTCATTCCGCTGTGGCGACCCCTGATGAATAAAGGGACTAAGCCGAAAAGAAAATGAATGAATGAATGAATGAATTCACTATAATGAATAAAATTACAATAATGAATTAAAATGTCTTTTAATTCAGAACAGTTTAATAACAGTTTGTTTGGTAGTAAATTTAAAAGTTGGAAGATGTCTATAGTTACTTATTATTATTATTTTTACACGCTTTTTTCTGCACTCAGTGACCTGAATGATGTACCTAGTCTGTCTGGCAGGACCTCCAGGCCTTGCACCCGCTCATCTTTGTGCAGCTCCAGGCCATAGACGCAGTCGAAGCCGTCGTATTTGATCAGGTAGAGAGAGGGGTTGACGGGCACCTGGTCCAAAACGGTGCCCTTCCACTGGGACGCGGCACCGCTGCCCTCCTTCCAGATGTGCTGGATCCGACAGCCCACAATGTTCCTCCTCGGCTGAGCCACGGCTTTAGTGGGGCCAACGCTGCTTTTGTGTTTCCTGATAGAATATCAGAGCAGACACAAATCAGCATATTAGATTAGATTAGATTCAACTTTATTGTTATTATTACACATGTACAAGTACAAGGCAACGAAATGCAGTTTAGGTCTAACCAGCAGTAAAATAGCAGCAAGTGCAGGATATACAGTTGAAGACAGAATTATTGTACATTTAAGTTTCTGACACCTCTAAAGCATAAAAATGCCATAATATGTTTGCAGATATTTAAGAAACATGCTAAGTGAACATTCTTGTTTATCTGAAAAACAATGCTGAAGTCAGATATTCTGCTTTGAAAATGTGCGTTACGTGCCGGAACGTCTGTCTTTGTTTTGGTTCTTTTAACCCGCCCACTGCCACTTTAGCCAATTATATTTCAGCACCCGGGTTGCCTTGTTGGAAAACAGCATATTTCATTCATTAAGTTAGAAAGGCTCTGAAAGCATGCGTCAGTGACCGAAATGCGACCTCCGGTGGACAGTAGCAGACTCCGAAATGAGACGCAGATTCAGAGTTTCACATGAGTTTATTAATTAGCAAATATTATAAATTATAAATAATTATATTATAAATAAACATTAGGTGAGCAGGTTACATTGTAACCCCGTGTCCTAACAACACACTACGTGACGAGATTTGCAGTGATAAGCAATTTGGCTGTTTGCACCAGACGAAACACGACAGAAATTTAAATACAGCCATTCAGAAGCACAGAATATGCACTCACTCACGAAATGGTAAGGTTTATAATTGAATTAATACATATTAAACCTCACTGATAGAGTATGTGTTGGTTTGCATTATTTCACAGTTCTAAAGTTCAATTTCAAACGATTTATTTTATTTTCAAGATCTGAGGTGAACTATCTGCTGCTGCTTTCAGTAGTATGGCAATAAATGTCCTGTAAAACGGCATTCAAACTCACATTATTAGCATTTAACACTGAATAAAGCACATGAGGTGTACCTGAGGTGATCACAGTTTATCCAGTTGTTCAGCTGCAAGAATTAGAAGCCGTTTCTAATACATCGATTCGAGGTGTTGGTTAAAACAAAAACTCCTTTTAATATGGAGGATATTCCTTCTATTGCGTGCCGTTGCTTTAATTTAGAACACGACTTAAATCAGCCTTTAGGCTCGATCGTCAGACTCACTCCTCAATCTGGCAACCTGCGCTTGCATTTGTTTTGATCCAGGAATACCTAGTTCAACCACTGGGTGTCAAACTTACATACTGCACCTTTAACGGAGAGATAACGGAGAATGTGTTAAGATTTTCCAACACATTTCTAAACATAATAGTTTTAATAACTCATTTCTAATAACTGATTTATTTTATCTTTGCCATGATGACAGCACATAATATTTGACTAGATATTTTTCAAGATACTAGTATTCAGCTTAAAGTGACATTTAAAGGCTTAACTAGGTTAATTAGGTTAACTAGGCAGAATAGGGTAATTAGACAAGTCATTGTATAATGATGGTTTGTTCTGTAGATAATCGAACAAACATATTGCTTAAGGAGGCTAATAATATTGACCTTAAAATGGTTAAAAAAAATTTTTAAACTGCTTTTATTCTAGCCGAAATAAAACAAATAAGACTTTCTCCACAAGAAAAAATATTATAGGAAATACTGTGAAAAATTCCTTGCTCTGTTAAACATCATTTGGGAAATATTTGAAAAAGAAAAAAACTTGACAGGAGGGCGAATAATTTAGACTTTTATCATTTTTGCTATTATAGAAAACTATGGGTAATATTTACAGATGGATGTACTATGAACATAATATACAAGTCGTATTAACCAGAATTAGAGATTTACAAATAGATGAACATAAGCTTCACTTTTACTGATTAAAGCTCCTGTGAAGTGCTTTGAAATGTGCATTTTTGTTCGATGTGTGAATCTCAATTGGGCATGTCAGACACTAAAGAGCATTTGATTGGTCAGAAGACTTAACGAGAAACTGAAGTATGAGGTGACAATCCATTTAGGTGGAAGTAATAAACCTAAAGATTTGGATGTTTATGTCTTCATTCATTCATTCATTTTCTTTTCGGCTTAGTCCCTTTATTAATCTGGGGTCGCCACAGCGGAACGAACCGCCAACTTATCCAGCATATGTTTTACGCAGCGGATGCCCTTAAAGCTGCAACCCATCACTGGGAAAGACCCACACACTCCCATTCACACACATACACAACGGACAATTAAGCTTACCCAATTCACCTACAGCGCATGTCTTTGGACTTGTGGGGGAAACCGGAGCACCCGGAGGAAACCCACGCAAACACGGGGAGAACATGCAAACTTCACACAGAAATGCCAACTGACCCAGCCGAGGCTCGAACCAGCGACCTTCTTGCTGTGAGGCGACAGCGCTACCCATGTTTATGTCTTCAAAACAGTGACAAAATTTGCACTTAAGAGCACACTTGAATATAGAGACCCTTAAAACTAACATAAAAAAAAAAAAAAACTTCTCCAGAAAAAGGTCAACGGTGACCAACAACACTTAACAAATAAACACTTGACCTAAAGACATCAAGTAAAAGTGTATAGCTTATTTAATATTATAATTATTTATTAATAGTATTAGTAAATAGTAAATATTTCCCCTTTGAGATAGTTCGCTACAAGTGCAAGTCACTTGCATAGAAAGTCAATGCAAAGACGCAAAAGACACATTTGCCATGAACATGGGGAATTTACCGCACAAGTTCAATTAATTAATTAATCAAACTAAGTAATTAGTTAAAAGTGAAAAACATTCCATGAGTTCTAGAGCAAGTGGTGTGGTGCTCCGCGCTTGATGTGAACCCAGCATTAGGCCAACTCCAAATGTTTTCATTGGTTAAGACGAGTGATGATGTCCATCCAAAGCCAATACGGTTCGACACCCCACCCCTCCTGTGACCCACTGTTTCTCTGTGTGTGTGTGTGTGTGTGTGGTAAGAGCACAGTGTATGATTCAGAACCAGTGAGCAGTGGACTTTTTAAATCAATAAAAATAACAATAAATATTGCGTTAGGGCTGCACGGTGGCGCAGTGGGTAGCACGTTAATAACTTTTTAACTTTTATTAAATGTTTACAATGCAAATACAATTAGATCCACTTATTGGTAAACAAAGCAAGTCTCTCATATTATATATTAACTAAAAGACAGAAAATATTACTTCACAAACTATTGTAAATAAATTATATCAACATTTTCATATTAGTCAATAATATTACTTAAATTAAAAACAGAATAAATATAAATTTACACATATTTACATAAGTGATGGGCTAAAAATCTGTGATGGGCTAAAATGGGCTATATGTGATGGGCTAAAAATCTGTGGATTTCTGTGCGCGCAGATTCCATGTGGGCCTACCCATAACTTGCCTAATAATATAATATAACACAGGACTTGAAATTGTGACCATTTTGGTCGCATATGCGCCTAAAATTTTATCTATGCGACCTCAAAATATATTTGGGAGCATTTGTGCGAGTGCATAAAATTGTTGCAGTGCGACCGGTTTTCACTGCAGAATGTTCACCGCATGCGCGTATTTAGGAGAAATTCAAGCATCTTTGCACCAAACAACGCCAAACGCAGTGCTCAGGAACAGTTTAAAACATTTGACATGTCAACTTGCTGCAGTAAACAAATCCCGCAATGCTTGCCCCATCTTCAAGCTCTTCTTATTGGCCCACTGCGCTAGAACTGAATGCAAATGGATTGGTTAATATTAGCTGTCAATCACTCAGTTCAGATAACAGGGAGCTACAGCCTCGAAAATGTAAAGGTCCGGATACAAGAGAATGAAAATAACACTGACAGATTTTGTTTTAGAAACCACCTTAAGTTACAAATAATGGCAGATCTGATCAGTGATCATGTGGTGAATGTTAATCCACCATTTACATTTTTCGAAGAGTGGATAAAAGACTTCCAGTGGGTTAAAGTCCGCTATAAAATGATAATAATTTTTGGTGTGTGCGCCTAAATTTTTGAAGTTAGGAAAACCAGCGCTACCAAGCAAAAAGGTTAATTTCGAGCCCTGTAATATAATATAATATATAATATAATATAATATAATATAATATAATATAAAATAACTTACTTATGAGAGTTCTTTTTCTTCATCATATTTGCAGAGACACCAGGATGCCCTTCAATCACAGAGAGCACAAATATTAATCACAGATGCGAGATGATGGTGATCCTGAATCAACGCTCCAGAGAGGCTCTGACCTGCATCAGCTCTGGGTCTCTGGGCCGCGTTCTTCCCGAATGGGGTCTTCATTCATCTGTGTGTGCAGGAGCAGCCCGGCTGCCACACTAGGGGGGAAATCTCCTCTGCTCTTCCCGAACAACCAAAGAGCTTCCAGGGGGAAAGAAGAAAGCTAAACCTAAAGGGGGAAATCAAAGAAAACAAAAAAAAGCCGGCATGTAATGTGGTCCCCGATGCCCGTCTGATGCTCAGGGTGTTCAGGACGGGTCGTGCCAGCCCACTCAGGGCCCACGCAGACGGTACTGATCCAGACCTGCTTCAGAAGGGCTTCAACAACCTAAAAAAAACAAAAACAACAGAAATCAAAGAACATCAGAAATTATAAGCTGAACAAACTCCCAAAAGTTTTCGGTTGACAAAACCAAACAAATCCAACCTGGTTAAAGGTGCCATATAATAAAAATCTGGGTATACCTAGGCATAGTTGAATAATAAGAGACACCACTGTTTCCTCGTTCTCATGTAAATCCCACAAGTGTAAAACTCCAGTGAAAAACAGGCCTATCACAACAAAACGCAAACTGTTGCGTTGCACATGGGACTATTAATTAGCACGCCCTCAGCATTTGCATGCAATGTTCTACGTCAGGTGTACCAGCCGAGTCATCAGAAGCCAAAACACAGACTTTTATCGGAGACAGACTTTTAATTTTTCTACTTTTTATTTTTAAGTTTATCTAAGCTTATATTAAATTCACTACGTACATATGTATGTATGTGGGACTCTTATTTTTAAAACAGGAAACAGAGAGACACAGACTTTTACTTTATTTTTAAGTTTACATAAGCTTATATCAAACTCACTATGTGCAGTGCAATCGAAAAGTATTCATAGCGCTTCACTTTTTTTTATGTTACAGCCTTATTCCAAAATGGATTAAATTCATTCATTTCCATTTTCAGGTTTTTTATTTTTAATAAATTCGCAACAATTTCAAAAAATCCTTTTCCACATTGTCATTATGGGGTATTGTGTGTAGAATTTTGAGGAAATAAATGAATTTAATCCATTTTGGAATAAGGCTGTAACATAAAAAAATGTGAAAAAAAGTGAAAAGCTATGAATACTTTCCAGATGCACTGTATGTATTTGGGACTCTTATTATGAAAATGGGAAACACAGAGAGAGCAATAAAAGTTTAAAAGATGCGGCACAGCACAACGCTTTGTGAGAAAGCCAGCCAATCACATGACACATGAGTGCAACAAACAGCCAATCACATGACACACGAGTGCAGCAAACAGCCAATCAC
>CAIGQV010019082.1:2042419-2058193 GCA_903798115.1 Danio jaintianensis
TGGCCACACTTCACTTCACTTCACTTCACTTCACTTCACTTCACTAAACAGCGGTGAGTTCGATGAACTGATGACCTTCACGGCCAATCACAGTCTTTTCTGTTGAGCACGTGAACACAATAGCAAATCAGCGCTGTTTAAAGGTGCTGTATGTAAGTTTTTGACTCCTCTAAAGCATAAAAATACCATAATATGTTTGCAGATATTTAAGTGAACATGCTAAGTGAACATTCTTGTTTATCTGAAAAACAATGCTAAAGTCAGATACTCTGCTTTGAAAATGTGTGTTACATCCGGGAACGGCTGTCTCTGTCTGTCTTTTGGTTCTTTCAACACGCCCAATGCCAGTTTAGCCAATTATATTTCAGCACCTCGGGTTACCTTGTTGGAAAACAGCATATTTCATTCATTAAGTCAGAAAGGCTCTCAAAGCATGCGCCTGTGACCGAAATGCAACCTCCGGTGGACAGAAGCAGACTCCGAAATGAGACGTAGATTCAGAGTTCCACATGGTTATTAATTAGCAAATAATATAAATATTAGGAGCGTAAACATTAGGTGAGCAGGTTACATTGTAACCCCGTGTCCTAAAAACACGCTACGTGACGAGATTTGCAGTGATAAGCAATTTGGCTGTTTGCACCAGACGAAACACGACAGAAATTTAAATACAGCCATTCAGAAGCACAGAATATGCACTCACTCACGAAATGGTAAGGTTTATAATCTAATTAATACATATTAAACCTCTTTAACATTGTTAAATGTACATGCTGAATCACTGATATGTGTTGGTTTGCACCGAGTTCTGAAGTTCAATTTCAAACGGTTTATTTTATTGTCAAGTTCTGAGGTGAAGTTCTGCTGCTGCTTTCAGTAGTATGGCAATAAACGTATTGTAAAATGGCATTCAAACTCACATTATTAGCATTTAACTCTGAATAAAGCACATGAGGTGTACCTGAGGGGATCATTGTCAGTTTTCTGTTGCTCACCTGTGAGAAATAGAAGCCATTTCTAATATATCAATTCGAGGTGTGGGTTAGAACAAAAACTCATTTTAATATGGAGAATATTCTATCTATTGCGTGCCGTTGCTTTTATATAGACACTTAAATCAGCCTTTAAGCTCGATCATCAGACTCGCTCCTGTTAGCCCTCAATCTGGCAACCTGCGCTTGCATTCCTGGATCAAAACAAACGCAATACCTAGTTCAACCACTGGGTGTCAAATTTACATACGGCACCTTTAAGAACGCGCTTAACAGCGCTCAAATGTTAGCGGGAAATTGACGTTTTTAAAATTTCAGTATCGATTGGTACCGAATTCCAGTATCGTGACAACCCTAGTTTGAAGTGATATATTGTCTTGGTTGGTGTTGTATATTATGCTACAAACACCTGGTAATAAACCAGCAGTACATTTTCTATTATTTTACAAACTTAGTTCTCTATATATTATTTCTTACATGTCAATAAAAGTCACTCTGTTAAAACTGTAGAGTTGAATTATTAACATCAAAAGTGGACAGAGCAGAGATCGACATCCCATAATGCAATTCACAACTGTAAATAAACAGAAAACACTTGAGAATCACAAAATACGTTATTAATTAACAGATATTTTTTACAGTGTGGAGTCTCTTGCCTTAAATTTCAACGCTCAGTGAAAGTTTGCGCTTCGCAAATGGGCCTCTTTTTCACCAATCGTGCATCCGTTTATCAGCATCTGACATCCCAACAGTCCAAACAGCAGAGAACGCGGAGCAGATCAGCCATGACATGAGACTTGCATTATGCAGGAGGCCGAGCAGACGCTGTTATACAACACAACAGGAGTACAAGCGCAGGGAGCTCCAGGCTTCCTTACAACACGTCAGACCGCCAGACCACGGCAAGCTAATTTGTTCTACCAGACCGTCCAACCGATTCAAAACCGGAACATGCTTAATACAACAGTCCATTGCGCATGGACAAAATTCTAGTGCAATCCGAGTGCAATGCATTTTTGGGTGTAAAATCGAGAAGTATGCATTTAAAAATATACCATTTATTGCTATTTCTCAACTCAGCTGGACTCAGATAATACCAAGGCAATTGCAAAGCCTGTATCTACTATTAAAATAATGAGCAAGACAGGAACAAGGGCACAAGGTCAGCCTTTAGTTTTCATGGGAATTTGTCATGTTACTATTAGATAAAGATGGTGAGAAGTTTTGAATCTCTTAACACGAGGATCTGAAATGTTTTTCCTCGATGCATTTATAAAGCCAATGTTTTCAATTCAGTTTATAGGTACACAAGACGTATCATAATTATTTTTAGGAGCATCTCTATTTAGGTTGGTATTGTAATGCAGTATTCTTGTAGTGTTGCACTGATTTAGTGCAATGCAAAAAAATTAAATTAAATAAGATAATAAAAATAAACTAATTTAAAAAATCTAATAAATAAATAAAAATAAATAAATACAAACAAAATAAATAAATTTAAAAATACTAATGAATAAAAATAAACACATACAAATAAATAAATAAATACAAATAAAAAGGTATTAATTAAAATACTAATAAATAAATACAAATAAATAAAAATAAATAAACAAAAATAAAATAAATTAATTTAAAAATACTAATGAATAAAAATAAATACATACAAATAAATTAATTAAAATAAATTAATTAAAAAATACAAAAAAAAAAAAAAAATTACTTAAAAATAAATAAATACAAATATAAATAAATGAAAAATACTAATAATTAAAAATAAATAAATACAAATAAATAAATAAAAACAAAAACAAATTAATTAAAAATACTTTTAAATAAATGCAAATAAATAAATACAAACAAAAATAAATTAATAAAAAATACTAATAAATAATAGATAAATAAATTTAAAAATACTAATGAATAAAAATACATACAAATAAATAAATAAAAACAAATAAAAATAAATAAATAAATTTAAAAATACTAATAAATAAATACAAATAAAATAAATAAAAAAATACTACTGAGCAAAAATACATACAAATAAATAAATACGAATAAAAATAAATTAAAAAATTAAAAAACACAAATAAATACAAATATAAATAAATTAAAAATACTAATAAATAAAAATAAATACATACAAATAAATAAAAATATAAACAAACTAATTAATTAACAATACTAATAAATAAATAAAAAGAAATAAATAAATAAAAATAAATTAATAAATTAAAATACTAATAAATATAAATAAATTAATTAATTAAAATACGAATAAATAAATACAAATAAAATAAATTAATTTAAAAATACTACTGAGTAAAAATAAATATATACAAATAAATAAAAATAAATTAATTAATTAAAACATATAAATAAATAAATACAAATATAAATAAATTTAAAATACTAATAAATAAAAAAATACGTACAAATAAACAAATATAAAAAAACTAATAAATTAACAATACTAATAAATAAATAGAAATAAATGAATTAAAAAATAATAAATAAATACAAATAAATAAATGCAAATATAAATTAATTAAAAATAGTAATAAATACTAATAAATAAATACAAATATAAAAAACAAATAAAAAATACTAATAAATAAATACAAATAAATAAATGCAAATATAAATTAATTAAAAATACTAATAAATACTAATAAATAAATACAAATATAAAAAACAAATAAAAAATACTAAATAAATACAAAAAAAAAAAAAAAAAAACTAATAAACAAAAATGAAATAAAAATAAATAAATTAAAAATACTAATAAATAAAAATAATACAAATAAATAAACACAAATAAAAATTTATTAATTTTAAAATCCCCAAAAATATATAAAAATACATAAACACAAATAAACAAGTTAAATATACTAATAAATAAATACAAATAAATAAACAAACAAACAATAAATAAATAAAAACCAACACAAATTCCATGGTGTACAAATGATTTATACTGTACATATAATCTTCATCCGAGTAATAATAATCTAGGTGAAAAGGTGCTTAGCTTCCGTCAAAATTACAGATATAACTTGATTTTAAAAATGCACAAAAAAATTATTTGTTTAAGAAGTTTCATGCATTACTTGATTTTTACTGCCGAAATGCGAACAGCTTATAACAAAACTTAAAGTCCTTCATAAATTCCTAAACACAGATTTGTTTGTGTAAAAGACCGTGTGACCCATGAAACAAATGCTTATAACGTTTGAGATGATGCCAAAAGAGCTGTAAACTCAAACTTCAGTTTCACATCCGTATCAATATAGTATACGGTTTCAATCTGCAGTGTGATTTAAATGAGCCCATAAATAACTGTTGTTTTCTCATTTTTCTTGTGTCTACTTTGTTCTAGAGAGAAAAGAGCCGAGCAAATATTTTTAGATTCATCTAATGACTCGTTTACACTGAGCGGTATGGTCTAGTTATTTTAGTAAACAATATAGGTAGTAGTGTTACATATAACAACATATGATAGGGTGTTCCGAGTGGTTGCTAAGGCGTTGCTAGGGCCTTCTGAGTCATTGCTAAGGTGTTGCTAGGGTGTTCTGAGTGGTTTCTAGGCGGTTGCTAATGTGCTTTGACTAGTTGTTAAGGTGTTGCTAGGCGGTTGCTAAGGTGTTCTGAGTGGTTGCTAGGCGGCTGCTAAGGCATTGCTAGGGTGATCCAGGTAGTTGTTGAGGTGTTGCTAGGTGGTTGCTAGGGTATTCTGAGTGGTTGCTCGGCGGCTGCTAAGTCGTTGATATGCGGTTGTGATGGTGTTCTGAGTAGTTGCTAAGATGTTGCTAGGGTGTTTTATGTGGTTGTTAAGGTGTTGCTAGGCTGTTCTGAGTGGTTGCTAAGGCACTGCTAGGGTGTTCTAGGTGGTTACTACTGTGTTGCTAGGCAGTTGCTAGAGTGTTCTGAGTGGTTGCTAGGCGGTTGCTAAGGTGTTCTGAGTAGTTGCTAGGCAGACGCTAAGGTGTTCTAGGTCGTCGCTAAGGTGTTGCTAGGCGATTGCTATGTTTCTAGTATAAACTAGCATGTTGTTAGCATGAATTTAGTATGAATTAACATGTTGCTAGTATGTTTATAGTATGAATTAACATGTTGCTAGTATGGATTATCATGTTTCTAGTATGGATTGGTATGTCGTTAGTATGTCCAATGTAAAGTCAATGGCAGTTTTTTTACAATGGAAGTCTATGGGACAGTTGCTAGGGTGCCGTAAGTGGTTGCTAGGGTGTAGCTAGTAAGTTTAAAGGTCATCAGTGATTGGTGGATTGGTAGTCTAAGTCAAATGAGCCCAAACTTAAGTCTGTATTACAGTCTGGCGTAAAGTTATGAGGTCACAAAGTTTGGTCCAATGTTCAGTCAATGGGACTTTTCCGAATTTTCCGAGTCAGTTTTCCGAAAACCGTAAGTCGGATCAGTTGGAAAAGATATAGCGAGTTAGTCTAAAGACAAGTTTTTGTTTTTTTAATTCACAATAAGTTGAAACTAAACCCGCTCTAAACAGATCCAGCACTGATTTCTCCCTGGGTATTATCCAGCGGTTTGACTATATGTTATTATACAAGCTACGCTGATAATAATGGATCTTCAATGAGTACAAGTCTTGGCTGAGAGCAACTGAACTTAATAGCGTTCGAGCACTTGGATGATGAAGCAATTCTGCATTTACTAGCGTATGAGAATCTAATATATTGTAGGCAAAAGTACTGAGCGGTATCAAACGTTGGCCAGCCGCTGCTGTAATGACGGCGTCTGACAAAGCCGAACACAATTAAAGCGAGGGAATTTACAGCTCAATTATGCAGACAAACGGTGTTATTGAACAGTATTCATAACGTGAGATTGAGCAAATGAAAAACACAGGAACAGATAGAAAAGAAAAAGGTTATGGCTATGTTCTTTAACAAAACCACCAGTCATGCATGAGTCTGGCTTCACCTTTAGAAAAGAAGAAACATTATTATTTTGCATGCATATTCAAAATACGTTTGCATGTTTTATAAGATTATGTGTCTGATCCACAATGTTTAAAGCAAACCCACACGATCTCCAACTCTAAAACCCACCGCAGTGTCTGTTTCTCTGCTGTAATCTCTCCTTTACAAGCCTAATTGATCAATTAATCCTCCAGAGGTGCCCTACAAAACTCTTCAGCAGACTGTCATGAAATACAAATGAACCGCCGCCCCCTTCCAAACAAACCCCAAGAATGATTCATGTCATTGTTCCTGATGGAAACCCAGCAGACTTTTTCCTCAATGCAACCTGATCATTGAGCATCAAGATGAGACTAATGAATTCAAGACCTTACATTTCAAATTGGCCAGAACCTTCAACAATGCAGTGAGATCAGTTGGCCAGATTGGGTTTCAGTGCTGCCATTAACAGGCAAGATGACAAGCAGCACTGCAACTTGTTTGGTTTTTGGTTTTTATACATTCACACACATGAACACCCTCGCGTGCGTATGAAAGCATCCTTTTTGAGGCAAAAGAAGAGAAACATTGGTGAGAAAACAGCTAACTGGATGACTAAAGAAAGCATTACATTGCGTGAAACCCCCACTGAGCCGTGAAACAATCAAAGACGGACATAAATGAGATATAAACGCGCGTTTCATGAATAAAAATAGCAATATGTCATTACAAAAAATTCAAATCTGTCTAGCTAACAGACTCAACCTCGCTAACTATCCTCGTTTAAACGCTAAACATTCACCGCAAACGCAGGCGGATATCTTATCCTAAATACCAAGACAGCACTTAAGAGGGACACAACGCCAGAAAAGAGCCCGAAATGATCAAAACAGTGTAATTTGTGTGACTAAACGCAGTGCAATAGCTCATAGCTCGACGCAGCTCAACGGCTCCGGCCGCCATTTTGGCTCAAGCTCTTATTTACAATCCCGCAGCAGAAACAAAGGAAGCACAAGAAACACATTTTCAACAGAACCGTCTGGATCCAGCGTCCCCACAGCTCGCCCCAAACCCCCTTCACTCCCTCCACTGCAGACCCGAGCTCAATCTTGTCGCATTTCGCCTTTTATTTAAGTGCAATGCATAGATCTGGCATTTAAGGCATGGATGCTCGCTTACCCCGTGTTTATTTTAGAAAGTCACGCATATTGCGGCATAAAGTATATTTCCAGTCCAGCTCTGCCTCACTGTGTGTTCGTTTGATGAGCGCAGGCGGCCCCGAATGCGGCCGAGCTCCAGCCCTCCCCTCCACCGCTGCCAGATAGTGCTCTATCGGCGGACACAGCGGGCGCTGCGCGGGAGTCTTCCTGGCAAAAAGTGCGCCGCGCTCGGCTTTTTTCGGCCGCTTTCGCCTCGGCTGGGCGAGGAGGTGTGCGCATGCGCAGCCACTGCGACAGGACTTGGGAAGCATGACTGTCCCTCACAAAAAAAAATCCACTCACAATAGACAATAAAGTCTGTCATTTGAAGGGCTGGACGGTGATATACTTTAAATGAAAATGAGGTATACATTTACCCATACACCATTAACAATTTTTGTAAATTACCCAGAATTGAACGGTAATATCAACTGTATTTTACCGTAGGACAGTTATGCAGTATGTTACTGTATTTTAAAGTTGCATTGTAAAAATTACTGTATGTTTTACAGATATATAATGATATACAACACTGTAAATACATATACAGCAAGACAAATTGGTCTGTAAATGTAAATACGGGATGTTGGCTGTACTTGATGTACAGTAAGTTACTGTAGACTCTACAGGAAATTGGTAACAGTGTAGCTGTATTTCATAGTATGAAGGGCTTGTGTAGTTTTTCTGTAATAAACTGAATAATAATAATGATAAATTCAATAGTAATAGGTCAAATAAACTCACAAGCTATATCCTTAATATCAAGATTTTATGTATTATGTGTATTCGTTCAAGTTATCATGGCACACTACTCTTTATTATTACGCATTTCATGAAGAATGTAAAAGCTACACACACTCTTAAAGGGGTGGTCCACAGTGTGTTTTTTAAGGTTTGATTGTGTTTATGGGGTGCAAAACATTGTGTGTTCGTGATTCATTTGTAAACAATCACATTATTTGTTCACATATACCTTCATTTTATACAGCTACTGAGCTAACATGGAAACGACCATCATATTTCCTGGTTCCTCCTATAAGGCCCGCCCTCAAAGGGCTCTGATTAGTCAGGTAACCTTATGTGTTGTGATTGGCGGATCGGCTTCACGTCACCAGGTAACTTCATGCCTCTCTTGCATGCTGTCTGTCAGACTGTAAATAATGTCAGTAAAGCCGTATCAGTTTGAGTCAGACACAGAAAATGAAGAGGACACAGCTGAACCCATGCAAACGCGACTCTTGCAAGATGTTTCTAAATGGTATGGTTTTTTTTTTTGTTCGTTGGTAAGCTGAGGAATGTGGTCAAGACATCAGCATTTCATTTCAGCATCTCATATTAGTGTATATAGTTAATGATACATTATAAGATGGCTGTAAAGTCTCCGTTTCTAATAGATAGCAGGTAAAACGGTCTACTTTGGTTTTTCGTTCACTTTCTGAGGTTTAACCACGTCATAAAAATGCAATCGTAATGACATTGTACTGTAGTAAGGCTAGGACTAATTAAAACGCACTTCAGGTATTTATAAAGAGTGTGTTTATGCTGAATAAACAAATGAAAATATAATGAAAGCACGGACAAACCTATTCTGAAAGCAACGCACTTTTGTAAATAAATAAATAAATAATGAAACATACGTTGCAGAAAAAGGAATAAATGATATGATGTGGTATTTTCTTTATTCTGAGTAAAACGGTTTACGAAATTACCGTAATAGTACGCGTGCTCAACAATGCACTGCTGCCGCCTTGACTGTTTTTCTGAAGTGCTGCTGGCTTGACCGCAGTGTTGTACATCCCTTTTTCTTGTTTTACATCTAGTAAAACAAGTAGGGGAGGGGGCGGTGGCGGCGCCTCAGGGAGACTTGGGATGTCTGTACATAATATACTCCATTATTTCAAATGTAAAACTCACGGAACAGATACATTGCGGTCGCTGGTGAAGATTGTGGATGTTTACGGGGGTAAAACGGATACATATGTTTGTAGCTAAATCATACCCACCAAACTCCCGTTTTTCCAGAGAGTCTCTCGTATTTCACACCCATCTCCTGCCACCCTCCCGTCTTGTTATTTCTCCCGGAAAACTTCCGTAATTTCATCCCCACGCCAGGTCATAAATTTTGGTATAGCATCTGATCGCCGCCGGCCGAAAACATGGTACAGTTATAACATCACATACACCTGCAGCCCAGCCACCCCCCCATCCCCCCCCCCCCACCAAACACACCCCGTTCTCAGGGAAATTCAGGTACAAATGTTGGCAGGCATGAGCTAAATTGCTAATAATAGTTGCTAGTGACAAACCGTGTTTCTCGTTGTTTATATCCTTGTTTATGTCCTTACTACAACATAGCCTACAATGAACGCTAGAAACTATGCATGTAAGATATCAATTTTAACAAAAAAAACTACTTACAGGTTGTGGCTCACAATCCACAGCTTCTTCTTTTATCATAGGTACCGCTTCTTCTTTGAGGAGAAGTTTTTGGCTGAATCCAGCACTTAACTGCGACCAATTGTGGAAGCTGTCCTTTGTCAAATGCTTTGCACAGAGAGCTATATCTTTTTTATAATATTCTGGAACATAATTTAAAATGAATTTTAACCACTTCTCTCTTTGTGTCACGTCCCTTGGAAGGCCAAATGGTGAAACAGAACAAGATCCATGGAAATAGCAGCATTTGGATGGCATTTTCCTTTCTCTACTAACGTGTCTGTGGCCACGGCCCTTTGCTGCGCGAGGTGTATGCGCAGTGAATGCGCGTAACCTGGAACGTTTTTGATCTCATTAGCCCGGATGTATTTTTTTGTAGTCCCCAAATTCGTTCGCTGTAGGCTTTGCTAAGCTAACTCTGTAAAAGCTAATGTCTCCCTTTGCATTAAACTTTGAGCATCTTACATTCAGAGACGTTGTTTATGTCCACACAGCTACATTACACATCAACTGAAGTTTAAAATATGATATCGTAGTGGACCACCCCTTTAAATATTTTGATGATGCTTCCATGAAGAACCTTTAACATCTTTTGGCTCTTTTTATACCCCAAAATGGTTCTTTATTGTGGAAAAATAATGTTTTGTTCTTTTTAAATGTTCTTTACAATGTAGACCATTTCAATGTGGTGATGTCATTGGCCCATGAACATTTCCTGCTTGTTATCAAACTATTTCATAACTGTAACAGGAGGCAATTCAATCATAACTTCGTGTTAAAACAGCTACCATAACATTTATTTATCAATATGTGGCTCTTTTTGGATTCTCTGAAGCTATAGAAATTAAAAATGTAAAACGGGAAATGCGTTGGGACCATTGTTTTTGTTTACATCCCTCAAAATGGTCCATAAAATGGATCTTTGAAGAATCTTTCACCCAAAAGGTTCTTTGGGGATCCCAAAAAGTTTGTGTGTTATGATCTGCAAAATTATAAAGTGCATACTCTCACACAAAATAAATTTATAGACCATTTCAAGTTGGTGATGTCATTGGCCCATGAACATTTCCTGCCTGTTGTCAAACTATTTCATAACTGTAACAAAAGTTAAATCAATCATAACTTAACGTTAAAACCGATGTCATAACAATATTTATCAATATGTGGACTTTTTGGGATTCTCGGAAATTATGATAATTAAAAATGTAAAACAGGAAATAGGTTAGGACCATTGTTATTGTTTACATCCTTCAAAATGGTCTATTAACAGAAGACAGACTCCAGACTTGCCTCAAACATGTTTGTCCATGTCCAGATAATGCTGAGTAATAACTGATTACTTAATGTGAGATCTGAAAAATGGTGTCTTCATCATATAGTGGGATTCATTCATTCATTCATTTTCTTTTCGGCTTAGTCCCTTTATTAATCAGGGGTCGCCACAACCCATCACTGGGAAACACCCATACACTCTCATTCACACACATACACTAGGAACAATTTAGCTTACCCAATTCCCCTATATCGCATGTCTTTGGACTGTGGGGGAAACCGGAGCACCTGGAGGAAACCCACTCCAACACGGGAAGAACATGTAAACTCCACACAGAAATGCCAACTAACCAAGCCGAGGCTCGAACTAGCGACCTTCTTGCTGTGAGGCGACAGTGCTACCCACTGCGCCACCGCGCCACCATAGTGGCATTCATGGATTCAAAAAATTGAGGAAAATACAAAACAAAAAACTAAGGACATTATTTTCATGTAATTAATTCCAATCCTTTTTTTTGTTGGGCCAAACTCCTCTGACCTAAAATATTGACTTTAGCTTTTGTTAAATGTCAATCATTTAAACACACATTTGCATTTCCTGATAATATATATTATTGTTCTAGTGTAGTTTGACTACAATTTGACTATTTCTTCTTAATTATTCAATTGTTATGATTGAGTTATGATTGAGTTAATCAACTCACAAACAAATAGATTTGGAAAAACCTGACAATGTAATATTTAGGATGTATTTTCTTTCTCTTTGTATTTGTAGATTAATATGGTGAACAATATTCAACTCTTTAAGCTAGGTAATAAAAAAAAATGATATTATCTAAAATGTGTAGCCTAACTACAGTTTTGTTATGTAGTTTGTAATCAGAAATTTCAACAATTTCTAAAGAACCTGCCCAACATTGCTTCCAGAAATGTCTGTCTAAAGTTGAATTATAAAAACGGCAGCCAAAGATGCTGTCCTTTTTGAGAGATTTACAGATCAAAAACAACCTATGTCAAACATTTTGCTCAAGCCCTCTTTAAACGGGACCTATTATGTCCCTTTTTACAAGATGTAAAATAAGTCTCTGATGTCCCTAGAGTGTGTAGTGAGGTTTCAGCTCAAAATACCACACAGATAATGCTTTATAACTCTCTGAAACTGACCCTTTTAGGCTTTGATCCTAATTGTGCTGTTTTGGTGACTGTCGCTATAAATTCAAATGAGATTGTGCTCTTTTCAAAACTCTAATGACAGACGGCTGCTTCTCACTCAGGGCTGTTAATGCTGATGAGGGAGAGATGGTCAAAAGAGGGCGGAGCTACACATGCGTCAGTGTAGTGGCAGATTCAAAAACAAGACTAACGTCCTATGCCCACCTGTTAGTGACCATCGCTCCTATGAGGGAGAGATGGTCACTAGTGGGCGGGACTTTCCCCCTCTGATAACACGTACAAAGAGAGAATGTCAATGATTATGAAAAATAGAATTAATAAATTGTTTAAATTAATACATTCATTAGACTGGCTATATTTACACACTGCTGCCACACAACTGTGTTTAAACCCCTTATAAAAGTGATTTTTGCATAATAGCTCCCCTTTAAGATGACCACATCAGAATAAAAAGTTTATTTGTAGATAAAAGTCTTTATTCCTGATTTATAAGTTGCTTTGGATAAAAACACTCTGCTAAATGATTAAATGTGACCTTGGAGAGCAAAACCAGTTATACATTGATCGAGTAGATTTGTGGGAAAAGCCGAAAATACATTTTATGAGTCTAAATTACAGATTTGTTTTGATGCCAAAATCATTAGAATAATAATTAAAGATCATCTTCCATGAACACATTTAGTCAATTTCCTACTGTAAAAATATCAAACTCAATTTGTGATGAGTAACATGCATTGCTAAGAATTTAATTTAAACAACTTTAAAGGAGATTTTCTCAATATTTAGATTTTGTTGTACCCTCAGAATCCTGATATTGAAATAGTTGTACCTCAGCCAAATATTATCATCTTCTAACAAACCATACACCAACGGAAAGCTCATTTATTTGTCTTTTAGATTATATATATATATATAAATTAGTGCTGTCAAAGGATTAATTGCAATTCATTGCATCCAAAATGAAAGTTCATATTTACAAGATATATTTGTGCGCACTGTGTAATTTTTTGTATTTATAAATACAGTATATGCATGACTATATTGTATAAAATGCTTGTTTATATTTATATATAATACAAATTATATATATACACACACACACTCAAAAAATTATTTGCTGCTTGTTTAAATACTTATTTAAAATGAGCAGAAACAACATAATCTTGAGTTTTTTTTGGGACAACTTAATTGTTTTATGTTCAATCCACTTAAATTTGTTAAGTTAATCAATTGGGCGGCACGGTGGCTCAGTGGTTAGCACTGTCGCCTCACAGCAAGAAGGTTGCTGGTTCGAGTCCTGGCTGGGCTAGTTGGCATTTCTGTGTGGAGTTTGCATGTTCTCCCTGTATTGGCGTGGGTTTCCTCCAGGTGCTCCGGTTTCCCCCATAGTCCAAACACATGCGCTGTAGGTGAATTGGTTTAACTAAATTGGCCGTAGTGTATGAGTGTGAATGAGTGTGTATGGGTGTTTCCCAGTACTGGGTTGCTGCTGGAAGGGAAATACAAACTTTTATCTTGGATGCGATTAATTACAATTAATCGTTCGATAGCACTAATATAAATCTCAATTTCCAAAAATTGACAATTCAGACTGGTTTTCTGGTCCAGGGTCATAAATGTAAGTGTAAAAGAGCAAAATACAATTCATGTGTAGTGTTACGTTATAAAATCCTGGATCGGATAGTTAAATTTCATCATTTCAGCAGGTGAAAACTCCAATGGCAGACAGCTGCTTCTCACTCAGGGCTCTATGCACAGAGGGTGGGACAGAGGGTGACTGTCGCTTTAAATTCAAATGAGATTGTGCTCTTTTCAAAAGAGGGCAGAGCTACAAATGTCCATGTGTCAGCATAGTGGCAGATTCAAAACAAGACTAGTGTCCTATGCTAATGAGGGAGAGATGGTCACTAGTGGGCGGGGCTTTCCCCCTCTGATGACACGTACAAAGGGAGAATGTCAATCAAAGTGTTTCTCCAGGCTGTTTTCATCAAGTGTGATTATAAAAAACACAATTAATAAATGTTTACCATTAGAAGCTGCTTATATTCACACACTGTTGCCACACAACTGTGTTTAAACATTTTTTATTTGTTATTTTTGCACAATAGGTCCCCTTTAAGTTATAAAATAGTTCAATTTCATCACCCAACACAAGCTTGTGGAGAAACGTGAAAAAACCCCGACACAGGCCTTAGCGCTCAATCTCAGTTTACTTCGTCACGATCCAGAAAAATCTGCTCAAACGCACCTTAAATCATTCTGTGTTCCACAGGTATCCCAGATAATGAGGTTGTCTAATGCGTTGTGACACCCATTAACACACACACACACACACACACACACACACACACACACACACACACACACACACACACACACACACACACACACACACACACACACACACACAGAAGAAATAAGCGAGTCCTCAGGCAGACAAACAAACCCAAATATGAGAGTAAGGGAGTGGCATCAATCTGGCTGTTTCGTCTCCCTCTGCCGTTGCCATGGAGACAGTGTCTTCACATGCCTTTGAACTGCTGCATTATGGACAGGAGCTGCTCGCTGCGTTTTTGGATGTTGCTCTGCTCCTCTTTCAGCCTCTCCTGCTCCTGGAGCACCTCTTCCTGCAACATTCAGACCCCGTCAATACATGAGAGTCGGCAGGTGACGCGGCACGGGCAAATGTTCAACAGCACCACACTCCATGCATGCATAATAAAGAGGCATTTGGCAGTTTTTGATGTGAGGTCATTGCCAATGGCTCCTACTGTGTTTTTCAGTCGTCACAGTGTGAGAAAATCTCTGTTTTGTGCATGTACAGCTGACTTAAAGGGGAGCTATTATGCAAAAATCACTTTTATAAGGGGTTTAAACACAGTTGTGTGGCAACAGTCTGTGAATATAACCAGCATATAATGTTAAAAAATTTATTAATTGTGTTTTTTATAATCACCCTTGATAAAAACAGTCTGCAGAAACACTTTGATTGACATTCTCCCTTTGTACGTGTCATCAGAGAGGGAAAGCCCCGCCCACTAGTGACCATCTCTCCCTCATTAGCATAGTGTTTCTGTTTTGAATCTGCCACTAAGCTGACACACAGGTGTTTGTAGCTCCGCCCTCTTTTGCAAAGAGCACAATCTCATTTGAATTTAAAGCGACAGTCACCAAAACGCCACAATTAGGATCAAAGCCTAACAGCGAATTCGATTGTTATCAGTCGATTGAATGGGCATTATCAGTGGTTTATCAGCTGATAGATAAGGGCCAGTAGGGGCCTACTGCGCCTACTGGTAGGCTCAGAAGGCTGTTATCAACCATCCACATAATTTATCAGCTATACTAATAGAGAAGAGTTCAGATCCAGATGTGTTTTTACATTACTGTGACGGTTGGGTTTAGGGTTGGGGTAGACGTGAATAAAATACAATGAATGGGAAATAATATAATTTAATAAATAATCAGCATAGACTCATTCTGCATTTTGTCTTTAAAACGAACGCTGCGTGGCGGTATACACGCTTACATCCATATGAATAGATTTTGAGCTATTATCAGTTTCTCCAGTGGCTCACCGTGTACGTTGGCAGACTTGTGACGTGGTGCGGAGTTGACAGCGATGAAGGGGTTCGAGTCTGGCGAAAAACAGTTTCAGAAAGCAGGTAAGACAAAAGCCGAACAAGTAAATTATTAGTTTTTTATTGCTTTTTTAAAATAGACGGTTGGGTTTAGGGAAGGAGGAGGGTGGGTTAACGGTTGGGTTTA
>CAIGQV010019082.1:2058203-2091628 GCA_903798115.1 Danio jaintianensis
GAGGGCGGGTTAACGGTTGGGTTTAGGGAAGGAGGAGGGTGGGTTAATCCGTGCTTTTGAAAAAATAATGACGGTTTTGAAAAAATAATGACGGTTGGGTTTAGGGAAGGAGGAGGGAGGGTTAATCGGAGCGACCTCTGCTGGATTTACGCGAGAAGAGCAGATATTTGATATCTCATAGCTGATTAACTATGTGCATGGTTGATAACAGCCTTCTGAGCCTACCAGTAGGCGCAGTAGGCCCCTACTGGCCCATATCTATCAGCTGATAAACCGCTGATAACGCCCATTCAATCGACTGATAACATTCGAAGCGGGTGAGCCTAAAAGGGTCAGTTTCAGAGCGTTATAAAACATTATCTGTGTGGTATTTTGAGCTGAAACTCCACATACACACTCTAGGGACATCAGAGACTTATTTTGCATCTTGCATAAAGGGGTTTAATAGGTCCTCTTTAAAGGGTTTGTTCACTACAAAATGAAAATTCTGTTATTATATCTCAATCAGAACACCACACTTTGGACATTCATTCATGCACTTTTGCACACTCCCTGGACATTTCCATTTAAATTCCATTTCAATTCAGTAATTTTTGTCATTGTAATAATTTTAATATAATGTAATAATTGTAATATAATAATTTTGTCATGTTAATCTATAAATGTTCTTTATTTCAGAGCAAATTATCTTAATATTTGTTCTAATTTTCTTCAGCTATATTTCATATATCTAAGGTTTTTCAATATTATCTCTTATTCATTAATTTTCCTTCAGCTTAGTCCCTTATTTATCAGGGGTCACCACAGCGAAATGAACCGCCAACTGTTCCAGCAGATGTTTTACATGGATGCCCTTCCAGCTGCAACCCAGTACTGGGAAACACCCATATACTCTCACGTTTACACACACTTATACTATGGCCAATTGTGTTCATCCAATTCACCTATAGCGCATGTGTTTGGACTGTGGGGGAAACCGGAGCACCCGGAGGAAACCCACGCCAACACGGGGAGAACATGCAAACTCCACACAGAAATGCCAACTGGCCCAGCCGGGACTCGAACCAGCGACCTTCTTGCTGTGAGGCGACAGTGCTAACCACTGAGCCACCATGCTGCCATTATGTTATTTTATTCCATAATTTGTTTCGTATGGTGGTCGTATAAGTATTTTACAGCGTATTGTATTGACCTCACCACATAAAAACCTTCAGAATAAAATTTTTTCTAAAAGGTTTGTTTCAAGTAACTTGTCTTTTGTTGACAATTGTAAATATCCCTTCAAATAAACCATGTATTTACAGATGTTAAACACTGAAGAGGCCAAATTGACCCCTCGGATAATAGGCAGCAGGGTGCAAATTCCAGAGGTGTTTGATCCCCGTATTTAACTTTTGATCCCCCCTGAAATATTTGATGGAATATCTGATGTTTTTTCCTGGGAATAATACTTCTAAAGGAGCTGTCGACATGGAATTGAACCAGATTTTGATAAAAACCCAAACAATACAAACATAAAAATAAAAAACAAAAAAAATCAAAAAAATTTGTTATGTTTAATAACAATGGAACGACAGAAGGAGAAAGTCCTGAACTACCGAAATGCATTTAATACTTTATATAAAAGGCTTTTTTGGTGCTGGCAGCTTAAAGACGCCTCTCATATGGAGAATGAAGTCACATGCATTGCTCAGGTGTGAGTTTTTCACAGACTTCAACAGAATGTCAAAATCTTGATGGTTCTGTGGGTCTCGTCTATCAAATCTGATCTTTATTTTGTATTTTCTATTGGATTTAGGTCAGGTGACTGGCTGGGCCATTCTACAGCTTGATTTCCTTTCTCTGAAAGCATTTGAGAGTTTCCTTGGCTGTGTCTTGCTGAAGTGTCCACCCTGGTTTCATCTTCATCCTCCTGCTAACGTAGATTGAAGCAGCTGATATTCATTTACAATGACGAAGGGCAGAGCAGGGTGCGAATTACAGGGGGGTTTGGGGGGGATTCACCCCCCTAATTAACACTTGATCCCCCCTAAAGGATGTCAAAACAAGATGTATGGGGGGTCAGTCCTTTAATACTGAGAAATATTTCACCATTAATCTGTATAATTAAAATATTAGATAATATAAATATCCATTTGACCACCCCTTTAATGGTTCAAACCATTGTGAATGCATAGTTGCACCAATCAGTCTATTCGAGAAACAAGTCTGAAATTGGCAGATCTAGAGCCCTCATAGACATTGTGTGCACAAAACTTTGTTTTCTTGTAAAATAGGTGCTTGTATCTAGATTTAGCCAGAAATAGGCAAATTAGACGCATAGTTTGTAGTTTAACCTACGGTAACATCTGAAATAGCTAATCAGAGAATTCTGTTGGTCAGAATACACTAACTATCCCTCACGTCACGGTGGCACAGTGGGTAGCACGATCGCCTCACAGCAAGAAGGTCGCTGGTTCGAGCCCCGACTCTGTGTGGAGTTTGCATGCTCTCCCTGTGTTCGCGTGGTTTCCGTCCGGGTGCTCCGGTTTCCCCCACAGTCCAAACACATGTGCTATAGGTGAATTGAATAAGCTAAATTGTCCGTAGTGTATGAGTGTTTCTCAGTGATGGGTTGCGGCTGGAAGGGCATCCGCTGCATAAAACATATGCTGGATAAGTTGGCCGTTCATTCCGCTGTAGCGACCCCTGATTAACAAAGGGATTAGGGCGAAAAGAAAATGAATGAATGAATAATAAACTAGACGTAAATTAAAAATAAATACATAAATGACTGAAGCATGTATTACACAAAATAACTGAAGCAGTTGACCCCCCTGATCGTCAATGTATAATTCGCACACTGGGGCAGAGGGTTGCTGAAGAACTACTGAGAGATTTCAGCTGCTGTCTGGGCTTTCACTGCCTTTCTACACCTCCTGTCTTCATGTGTTCAGTACTTTTCCCATTGAATTTTATTACACATAACTTAATCTGTAAACTAATTAATTTTGTTTTCGTATATGGATTTCTTTGGTTGTTAACAACATCGGGCGAAAATTTCAAGGCAACGGCACCTTTAGAAATATGTTTTCTGAGAAAAATTGTTCAATACTTATTTCCGACTCTGTATTATGTAAATACACATTTTATCTTGTATGTGCTTAATTGCGATGTATCTTTTGACAGCACTATAAACTTAAAAATTAATAAATTAACATAAAATAATTGCACATGTTGACATTTCACCCCATCAGTATGTGGATATAAAGTAACATGACAATACACATTCTAATATACTAGATTTACTCTTGTTTATAATAAATATACCTGACTGACCTTGCTAATATGCTAACTACACACATATTTTGTCATTTATTGTCCTAAAAATTCGATTACATCTTCATTTTAAATTTGATTTCCATCAAATGTTTGAAAAGTAACCCAACAGTACAAAATTGAATTATTTAGATTTTTTTTTTTTAGTTTATTGTTGGCAATATGCATTCATCTGATAAAATATCTAACTTTAAACACTGTAAACTCATAAGTGGAAGTGAAAAATGAGGATATTAGCAGTGGGACACAAGTAGCTCTTATACCCATTTTACTTTTAACCTGAAAACGTTTCACATATATGTGAATATAATGCGTTTTCGTATGGGTGAAAAAAGTAGTCATTTACTTTCTGCTCTTGAAAACTGCTATCCGGACCTAACTGCGTGACACAGTGATGAAATCAGGTGATATTTGGCAGCTATGCTGTATTCTGAATGTGCTGTTATAGCTGGGAATGCAAATGTTGTCAGGGTTTTGAGAAATATCATGTTGTTACTTCGTCCTGCATTATTTTCATCCCAACGGAATCTGTGTGGGCAGAAATCCACAAATTTTTAGCCCATCATTGAGTCTATTGTTTGATTATGTAAACGTGTGTAAATATAGGCTATATTTATTCAGTTTTATATTATTTTCAGTAATATTATTGAATAATATACAAATATTTATATGATTTATTTGCAATACAGTTTGTAAAGTAATATTTTCTGTCTTCTAGTCGAAAAACAACTAAATGTTTTCACAGTAGTCATTCATTCATTCAGAAAATGAATGAATGAATGACTACTGTGAAAACATTTCGGCTTAGTCCCTTTATTAATCAGGGGTCGCCACAGCAGAATGAACCGCCAACTTATCCAGCATATGTTTTACGCAGCGAATGCCCTTCCAGCTGCAACCCATCACTGGGAAACACCCATACACTCACTACGGACAATTTAGCTTACCCAATTCCCCTATAGCGCATGTGTTTGGACTGTGGGAGAAACTGGAGCACCCGGAGGAAACCCACGCCAACATGGGGAGAACATGCAAACTCCACACAGAAGTGCCAACTGACCCAGCCGGGGCTCAAACCAGCGACCTTCTAGCTGTGAGGTGACAGCGCTACCCACTGCGCCACCGTGTCGCCTGTTTTCACAGTATTTCCTATAATATTTTTTCTTCTGGAGAAGGTCTTATTTGTTTTATTTTGGCTACAATTAAAGCAGTTTTTAATTTTTAAAAAAATTATCAGCCGTCTTAAGCATTATTAATTCTAACCATAAATCCTAACCCATCCACAAATGAAAACAAACAATCAAAAACCAAACCCCAACTGGAGCATCTGGATGAAAATGCCAACCAGGTCACGGTAAAATGTGTAAACGATCCTTTTTTTGATATCCCTAATAGGCCTTCTGCATCTCCAGATCACACTGTGAATGGTTACATGGACCTCAGCCTGTCTTCGGACTCTGACTTCATGTTTTTTGATGCTTTTCATGAGTTTAATTATTTTAAAACATACGGTCATTGGACTACATCGCACATCTGCGGTTTCCTCGCTGTCCCAGTCCTGCTCAAACAGAGGATTCGGGAATCAGCCTTCTGGAGTCTCTTGTAGGATTTTCGTAAGGTTTATTTACTGTGGATTTTACTGAATCTTTAAAGACAAATGAGTTTAAAGATTCAGAACAAAGCACTGTTATACAATGACTTGCTTAATTAACCTAATTAACCAAGCCTTTAAATGTCACTTTAAGCTGAATACTAGCATCTTGAAAAATATCAGTGGCTAATAATGCATCATAAACCTTAAATAAAAGTTATTTAAAAAGTTATTCTTTTTTTATTTCATGTTTTACGTTTTTAGTTACTAAAATCAAAATCATTCTGCATAAATCAGCATTTTGTTTCTGAGCAGAAATAGCAAAAAAATGTAAAATAAATAAAAAGTGAGCAGATTCTGTCTGGTCCTGCAGATCAGACACCGAATGCTTCAATATGAAGATGAAACCGCTAAAAAAAGCCGTTTTTTTCACAGCGGCTTGTCTGAAGTGGATGTTTGTGGTTATTTTAAGGTCACACACCCTCAGTTTACACAGCTCTTTCCGCTCCCTGTCGTTCTCTTCTGCTCGCGCTCGCAGCCAGGCCTCATTCTGAGCTTTGTGTCTTTCCAGCAGATCCTGAAGATCCTGTCCAAACACAACATTAGGCTTCCTTCAGTCACACACATGAGCAAGAACAGACACATCCCAGAGAATCAGTCACTGTGTACCTGTTTCTGCCTCAGCAGAAGCTCGTTTTGGGCATCTCTCTCCATCTGCAGAGCCTCTGTGTCTGCAGCAACAGCTTCCTTTTCTCTGTTTCAGATGATTTAAAATAGATTCATGTGTTTGTGTGTGTGTTATTAGGGATTTAAACAATTATTGAAGGATATTCACGGTTCCCACTTTAAAGGTGCAGGTGATTATCTTCAGAAGAAAGTCTTTTTTGTTGTGCTGGTTGAAAGTCTCTTCACATTCCAATAGTACTGATTCAAGTAAATGATCTAAATGTATTTATATGTATTTTTATATTCTGGGTGAGGCATAAGACTAAAAACTATTTGTCCAATTAAAATTTGTCAGGCCGACAATTCCCATAATTCTGATAAGTATCCCAAACTGTCTGTCAACAAATGGAGATTTGTACAACTGCACAGCCGTTCACACAGACATATCCGCCATTTGAGCATTCATGCACGCCTCGTTCACGTGGACACGAGAGAGAGCAGTAAAAATAATACTGAATCAAAACTTTTTAAAATCCTGAATCATTATTGGAGTTACTTTTGCACGCTGGAGGTAGGACGACACCATGGCTGAAGTATTTCTTTTATACAGGTAATGTTATGTTTAAGAACTACTTTAGTCACACAAAGCTGATGTAGATTGTGTTGTATTATGAATGGGTTATATGCACAGAAGTGTTGTTCAGCCACTGAAATCTTCCGGTGATAGATTGATGTGACTATTTTCAGTTTCATAAGGTCCTTTTACAGCATCGATAATGTAGATTTAGATTTAGTTTAACAACAAAACATCAGTAAATAGCGCTATTCCACCTAGCCTGCTTTACTGAGGTGAAGTTGGTTTTATATTCACATTGGTTCATCTTTGAGCAATGACAGCCTGTGACGCGCTCCCTATATTGTTTACCATGCTACTCTGTATATTCGCTCTGAAATAGCATGTAAGTATGGCTTAGTAATAAGTGTAATTCCTGCACCCGCCGGCCAAGCACTAAGCATACAGTAGTGGCTTTAGAACAAAGCGCGTGAGAGAGTGTGACCAGCGATCCTTGCTGCATGAAATATTGCACATTATGACAAGTTCTGCTTGCTACACAACTGTAAACGTGCAAAATATAATAGTTTTTCGTTAAGAATTGTAGTATTATAAAGTACTATAAAGTTTTCTAACTGGCGAATGACATGATCTAGTGGATTGTCTACTGTCATCTTTACGGTGCGCGTTCATGATATCAGGAGGCGTGGCTTTGGACGGCAGGGGAGGGACTGTGTTTCAAAGATATTATGCTAACGGATAGCATTTTGGCAGATCACCTACTGCACCTTTAAAGTTTGCATGAACCAGATGTAATGTTATTTTTGAAAACACAAAAACCTCAATATTTCAACCATAACATTTTACAAAACACGGGACCCTTTAATAATCCATATTGAGAATAATGTACACCTCCAACCATGAATCCCCCCAACCTCCCCCCACCCCCATAATTAAAAAAATATCTTTTTATTTGATTTCATTCATTCACTCATTTTCTTTTTGGCTTAGTCCCTTTATTAATCTGGGGTCGCCACAGCGGAATGAACCGCCAACTTATCCGGCGTATGTTTTACACAGCGGATGCCCTTCCAGCTGCAACCCATCACTGGGAAACACCCATACACTCCCATTAACACACATACACTACGGACAATTTATCTTACCCAATTCACCTACAGCGCATGTCTTTGGACTGTGGGGGAAACCGGAGCACCCGGAGGAAACCCACGCAAACACGGGGAGAACATGCAAACTCCACACAGAAATGCCAACTGACCCAGCCGAGGCTCGAACCAGTGCGCCTCTGCGCCAATGCGTCGCCCAGTTTCCATTTAACAAAATGTAATTTTTCTATATCATAATTTTTCATATCATGCTGTTTTGTTATGGTTATGCTATTTTTCAGCTCCATTTTATTTCTTTCCCTTTCTTTCACTGAAGCCAATTGCTGTGGGGGAAAAAAGAAATAAAATAAAATCACAAAATACAGAAAACTGCTAATTTGCGGATATTGTTTTACATTGCAAGACAAAAAAAATATATAAAAATCCCCTGACTTTCAATGTCTAGACCACAGGTGTTAAATCCAGTTCCTGGAGGGCCGCAGCTCTGCACAGTTTAGTTCCAACCCTGCTTCAACACACTTACCTGTAGGTTTCAAACAAGCCTGAAGGACTCAATTACGATCAGGTGTGTTTAATTAGGGTTGAAACTAAACTGTGCAGAGCTGCGGCCCTCCAGGAGCTGGCTTTGACACCTGTGCTCTAGACCTTTTAAAATTTCACGATATTCCAGAAATCTCCAGAACCCTGGATATACTATATATATAATAATCTTTACCTGTCCAGCTTCTGGAACTCCTTGTCTAACAGGGCAAACGCTTTGTAGATCATGTTCATGGCTTCCTCACGAACTGCACTGAAATCTCTATGAGCGCTCACCTGAGTAAAATAACATGAGTTTGTTGCCTTGGTAATGGTAGTACATATAAAGAAAAGCGTACACGTCCCTTTGTGTGTTCATTTAGATTTAAAGCTCAAATCTCCATATATACACTCAGAAATAAAGCTACAAAACCTTTTAATGGGGCAATACCTTTTCTAAAGGTACACTTTTGTATTTTTAAGGTATTATTTAAGGTATTACACCTTTAAGACTTTTTTCCAGAAGTAAAACTACAATAGGAAATACTGTGAAAAATGCACTGTCAAACAGCACTTGGAAAATATAATTAAAATGTCAATAATTATTATTTTGTCTTCAACTGTAAGGTCAGTAAGTTTTATATACTTTGAAAGAAATCATTATTACTTGACCAAAACATACAACCCCAAATCAGAATAAGTTGGGACAGTATGGAAAACGCAAGTAAAAAAGAAAGTAGTGATTTCTAAATTTACTTTGACTTGTATTTCACTGCAGACAATACAACAAACATTATTTAATGTGTTCCTCAGGATTTGTATTGTTTTTTTTATTTTTATTTTTTATTCCAATTGAGTTTTTTTGCAACACATTTAAAAAAAGGTTGTAGCAGTAAAAGCATTTAGCACTTTGTAATGTTTAGGGACTGAAGACTTAAAAGATGTTTAGGGACTGAAGACACCAAGTGATGAAGTGTTTCAGGTGTCATTTTGCCCCATTCTTCCTGCAAACATGTCTTAAGGTGAGCAACAGTACGGGGTCTTCGTTGTCGTATTTTGAGATGATCCTTTTCTTCTTCGGTTAGGAGCATACGGCTTAGCTTTTAGCTTAGCATAGCATCAATCATTGAAGCGGATTAGACCATTAGCATCATGCTGAAAAATGACCAAAGGGTTTTGATAATTTTCTGTAGCGCAGAGTGCGTTAGTTGTGCGCCTCGCTTACACATAGCTTAATACCCACAGGATGTACAGCAATACAGAAATATCTTTACAAATGAAAAAGAATTAAAGGATTAAAATATTACAAAAATTATTTTTTTCTACATAAATATAAAAACCACCGCCTCCATGCCTTCTTCACCTCGGGGGGCTTTTTCCAGTTTATTCATGACAATTTGCTTTTGTATAATATTATTATTACTAGTAGTATTTATTATTATTATTATTATTATTTATTATATGCATATTTATATTTGTTTTATTAAAAACAAGTTTAGATTTGTCCACCTGTGGCGTTTTAGACCATATGGGGCATAAGAATAGGACGTGTGTTTGGATATAACTCAGTGTTTTGACCACACTTATTGATTATTGTTCATTTATTCATTTGCTGGAAATTAAAACTGAATTTAGAAATAGTTTTAAAACAAACAAACAAAATTAATTATGTCGGCTAATGGATGTCTTCAGTGGAGTGCGTACAACAACATTTCCTTATCCACGAAAGAGAGAAAGAGAAAGTAAAGAGGCCGATAGAGGAGGCTCGTTCTTTATCCTCGTGCTGCAGATGCTCTGTTTAACTGTTTTCTCGCTAGTGAAGCGTTCAGTTTTTCCACTTACAAAGTCCGTCATGTAAATAGCAAATGCACCATGGCGGGACGCAACTGACTCTTAAAGGGAATGTGAGATGAGACTCTGATTGGTTTATTCTCAAAACACACCCATAACTCATTAAGAGGATAAGCACAACCCTGTTAGACCATGTGCCGCGGCGCAGAGCGTATGTTTCCATCCTTAAATAAAGCAAAAGTGGATTCGGACACGCTCTTAATGCTTTTGCGCCATGCGCTTTAGACTTTGCGCCTAGATCATTAAAATAGAGACAATTGTTTATTGTGTACAGATGGAAAATGCAAAGTTGTTATTTTCTAGGCTGGTATGACTAGGAGCTATACTCTCATTCTGGCGTAATAATCAAGAAAATTTATTGTTGTACCACGGCTGTAGCAGGAGAAATTATATTACGTAAATTCTAACTAGTAGTGTAGGGCTTGGGCTGGGGACTATTTTCAGGCACTGTGTAATATCATTGCTCCTGCTGCAGCCATGGTACAGCAGCAAAGTTCCTTGATTATTACGCCAGAATGAGAGTATAGTTCCTATTCATATCGGTCTAGAAAATAACTTTGAAGTTTCAGTCAGTCTAAGTACACAATGTACCTACAGAACAGTCAAGCTTTAAATAGGAAGATTATCAAAACTCCTTGGTCATTTTTAAGTGAAATGCTAATGGTCTAATCCGATTCAATGATTGATGCTAAGCTAAGCTAAAAGTGCTCCTGCCAGACCCGGAGACCAGCTGAATGGATTCAAAAATGGTGAAAAATTAGCCTATTTCCAAAATAAGGAGGAGTGTTCCTTTAAGTAGCAACAGTGGCTTATTACAAGCCTATTATTAAGATAGTGGCTGTGTATTAGCATACTTATAAAGCACATATTCTGCATGATCTCATTCTACAGCAATACTCCTACAAAATACTACCTTAATAACTCTAATAAGCAGCAAATTAGGGGTTTATTAAGCTGAGCCTAAATAAGCCTACACTGTAAAAAATGAATCTTGAGGCTTGTAATTTTCATAAAAAAATTTGATGTGGTCATTAAAAATAATGTGCATATTTTCTTTAAAAAATTGATATTCTGGATTTATTATAAACTATTGAGAACATTTGGCTAATAAAATCAACAGATAAATTTCAGTTATTTGTTTAAGCAAACCAGTGCAATAATTAGGCTTAATTTAAGAAACCAATTAAGCTAATAAAATTGAGGAAAGATGGCTTCATGTTTATTTTAAGAAAATTGACTCAATTATGTGGATTAGATTGAGATGTTTGCATTTAAATCTCAACAACGGCAGTGATCAGACAACATTTTGAAGGAGCTGATCAACAGGGAGCATGTTAAGAGGTAAGCATTAACAGTTTATAATTTTAATTGTCTTAAATACGCTCTTTCAGGAAAGACACATGATGTTCAAGCTTGTTCGGGAGCTTAGTTTTTGCCATACGATGTATATAGGGATACACGTGTATTTTTAACCACCCATTCCTATTTGAAATTTGCTTCTATGTTCATTCTGAATTATATATTGAAATTGAACAAATTATTTGCACTGTAATATTTAACAGCAATGATCAGGCAACATTAAAGCGGGGTGGACGAACAACAGAGATCTTGTTAAGTAGTAAGCATAAGCTAGTATGTTAGCTATTAGCTATTCAATGGGGTATATGCTCAGCTAGTGTCTTTCCATTTCATAAGGTTCCTTTTACAGCATTGATGATGTAATGTAATTAAAAATTAAAATTAGTAATTAAAAGCCTACATTAATTAACTCTTTATATAATACTGTATATAAATACTAATATTTGTTTGCTTAATTTTTCAGATTAATGAAGTAAATGTTCACAATATTTTCCCACAAAAGAGGAGCAGGTTACTCAGGTAGATTTTGATCAAGAGAATGGGTGCCATGCAGCAGGTATTTTTTATAATGTTATTTGTGTATTATTGTTATCATTATTATTAGGCAAAATTACTAATTTCTACACTTTTGTTGCATCTGACCTCACATCAAATCAGGGACGAGACAAGAGATGTCGTCCTCTGTTGCTGGTCTATTTGTATGAAAAAAGAGGAAGAGCTCATCCAGGAGTACAAAGTAAGTGTCTTAATCCATTTCAGATATTTATAGTTTTCAGAAAACTGCATTTTATATTTTTGCATTTTTACAAAAAACAGAAATATAGGTCAAACACTACATTGTTTAATGCACTATTCCTTGTATAAACAAGGTTTGTTTTTTATAAACTTATTTCTTGGTACACTAGTATACATTTTGAAAACACCTTGTTCATTGTAAGTTAACATACTTGTGTACTTGTGTTATAATGTCAGTCAGCAACATCTACTCAAACATTTTGGAGAATTACTGTTCACAGAGATACAAAGAAATGGTTTATTTCCTTAATGCATTTACTTAATGTGTTTTAGTAAACCTTAAACATTTGAAATTTACAATTGCATAATTTCATAATAATAAACTTAGCGTTTATTTTACAGTGTGAGAATGCACAGAGAATTGCTGTCTGCCAGAGGGATGACCAACCATGAGGACTTCTGCATTGTCTTGGAGGATGAGCGAGTCATGGCTGGCTTGGAAAATCTAGAACTGCTGAACTGGATTTATACAAATATTCCCCAAATTAAAATCACTCAAAAACAAACTTATATTAAGTTTCTGACAAATTCACTGCTACAACCTTTTGGTGAAATTTCACTGCATTGATTGATTGATTGTGTTGCTAATATTTTGAGATAAAGCTTTTATAAATGTACTGGTTTTATATGTTATGCAATACACAAATTCTGTCAGATTTTGTCTAAAACATGAATATTCCTGTTGACAGAACATTTTTTTTTCCATGAAATGGATTAAGAACTTTTTTCAGAGTTTAACATTGCTGTAAATTTTAAATAGATTTGTTTAACAAACTGTGTGTGCCATTTTGTTATCAGTGGAACATGTAATAAAATGATATTTGGCAAAAATGCATTGTGTATGTATTTCATTATAAATTATGTATTTTGAATTTTATGAATGAGTAATTTTCATTAATAAATATGAGTAAATGGTGGTTGATTTGCTTAAATTATAAAAGCACATTCCACTAATAATATTAAAAACTATCTATCTATCTATCACTCAAAAAAATGTAGTAATTTTCACATGATTTATTAAAGTAGTTTTTGCTAAAAAAAAAAAAAATCTTGAAAACTACTTAAAAAAAATACGTGCAATAGTGTTACCACTATTTTTTAAAGTAAATAGCACATAAGATTTTTTATTTCGTATTTCTTTAAACTAAAGTGCCTCCTGCTAATCTTTCTGGCCTCAGACATTTGAACAATAGGGTAACCGGAACACTGGTTAGGGAGATTTAATGGTGTGAGGTGAACCACCTGGATGATGTTTTCAGTCCTGCAGCTCTTCACGGTCACTGGAGACTGACTCAGCTCATACTTCACATTGGGAATCTTTGTCGGAGTGAAGCTGATCAAGCGGAAATGATTTGAATAACAGAAAACTGGTAATGAAACAACTAATGTTTTTAGTCACAGAAACACATCCACCTGTTACTGACACCCTGCAGGCCAAACTCCGATAAAATCTCCTTCATCACTGTAGGGAATCATAAATCAAAGTCAACTGAAATGATAATTAGTATTTACAGCAGGAGTACAATAGATAGGTAACAGTACATACCTGGCTGTCTCTCCGAGGGGTTTATTAACTTCATTACTTTCAAGTCATTAAATTCTTGCTCTTCATTTCTGCCTCCAAACACGTAAAGCTGCAACCAAGGAAAGAAAGACACTCACTTAAAGAGACAGTCACCCAAAACTGACTCACGATTACCTTTATGAGTTTCTTTTTTCTGTAAAGGAAGAAGAAGTTAAAGAAGTAAAGGCTATTACTTAATTAATTATTGTTAAGCTAAATCAAACTTTTGTGCACATTTCACATCGTGTTGAGTCTGTAATAATCGCTTCTTGCTCTAAGCTAAGCAGCAGATTCTGATGTCTAATATCCCAGCAGTCAAAAGACGTTAATATTAGGTTACATTTAGGTTGTGACGTCAGGTGATCAAAATTCAATGACTAGCCAGCGTCTAAGGACAACATTATTTTGACATCCAATTACGACATCAAATGACGTTTATATTTGGTTTATTTTAGGTTGTGTTGGAAAGTGACCAAAATCCAACGTCGAGCCAACTACTTAAACCAGCATCATATTGACACTTATTCGTCAGGTATGGCAACCAAAATCCAACATCTGATAGACGTCATAGTGGTAACGTCCACATAACGTCAAGCTGTAACATCATTAGACGTTGATATTTGGTTGATTTTAGGTTGGACTTCAGCCTGACGTTGGGTTCTGACGTCAACCCGATTTTCATTTCCAAACAAAATGCAACGTCTCCATGACATTGGGGTACAACGTAGGGTTGTCATGATACTGGAATTCGGTACCAATCGATACTGAAATTTTAAAAACGTCCATTTCCCGCTAACAATTGAGCGTTGATTTGCCATTGTGTTCACGTGCTCAACAGAAATGACTGTGATTGGCCGTGAAGGTCATCAGTTCACCGAAATCACAGCTGTTTACTGAGTGTAACCACAGATACAGGGTCACTGGAGCGTTTTAAAGCCATGATTCATCAGCGGATTGCTCTTAGGTCAGCTTATAGACAAATCAGCTGATCGACGTGACTTTGAAACGCTCCAGTGACCCCTGTATCTGTGGTTACACTCAGTCAACAGCGGTGATTTCGGTGAACTGATGACCTTCGCGGCCAATCACAGTCATTTCTGTTGAGCATGTGAACACAATGGCAAATCAGCACTGTTTAAGAACGCGCTCAACAGTGCTCAATTGTTAGCAGGAAATGGACGTTTTTAAAATTTCAGTATCGATTGGTACCGAATTCCAGTATCGTGACAACGCTAGTACAACGTCAATCTGATGTCATGTTGACGTCCTGTGCCTGCTGGGATTTTTATGGAGCCACTGAAAGTAACATTCTGAGAATTAATACAACCAACACTGAATATTCCCTTGACAAACTAGTTTGAACAGCAAACGTAAAAAATAAATATGCTACACCACATATAACTGATCCAAATATGCATAATTAATTAGCTAACTAGTTTTAACACACAAATAATGTTTTATAACTCTTTGAAACTGCCTCTTTTAGGCTTTGATCCTAATTGTGCCGTTTTGGTGACTGTCGCTTTAAATTCAAATGAGATTGTGCTCTTTTCAAAACTCTAATGGCGGACGGCTGCTTCTCACTCAGGGCTGTCTATGCTAATAAGGGAGAGATGGTCACTAATGGCCGGGGCTTTCCCCCTCTGATGGCATGTACAAAGGGAGAATGTCAATCAAAGTGTTTCTATCAAGTGTGATTATAAAAAATAGAATTGTTTACCATCAGACGCAGGTTATATTCACACACTGTTTCCACACAACTGTGCTTAAACCACTTATAAACGTGATTTTTACATAATAGGAGCCTTTAAATAAATGAAGCGTGAACAGAAACACACATACATGGCTGTGGATGATGAAAGCTGTGTGTCCGTGGCGTCTGGAGGGAGGGATGCCCACATACAGCGGCACCTTCCACTTCATCTTTGCTGGTGACACAGGAAGAGTGCTAGTCTTTATTTATGCACAGGAAACAGCTTTCAGAAGAAAGTTTCCTGGTAAAAAGACTTTCGCTCTCAGTTTTGCTTCTCATCTTACCAATGCTTAATTTGTGAATTTCATTGGTCGATGACACCCCTCCATCAGCGCTGCTGACCGTTCCGCCAAACAAGTAAATATCCTGGGTCAAAAATAACGATGAAAGGTGAGACAAAATTCAAGCATCATTATTCATTTTGCTCACACTTGATCTGAAAGGAATTTAAGAGATGCTTTACCCTCATTTGTTTCAGACAAAGTTCACAACAGGATAAAATCCTAATGGTTATCTGCATTTCTTTGATAAAAAAATACAATGAAGTCAGTAATAATTCAAATGACTACAATTTAAAATAAATCTTTCTGTCTTAATATATCTAAAATATTATTCTTAGCTATCTATATATTATTTGTGCAATATAAATCATTATCAATATCAATCAATATCAATCTACACCAATCATTAGTCCCATGATCCTGCAGATTGACTACATTTTAAAATAGGTTTTTCTGTTTGAATAAGAAGTATAATTCCTATGATGTGATATCAAATCAGAATTTGCAGCGTCCCTATATCAATCATTGGTCCCATGATCTTGCAGATTATTATTAGTTCTATAAAAAGCTTTTTACAATCCTGTAAACCCTAACATAAAATACTAGTAAGAAAAATATTTAATTAATAATATTATTACTATAATTATTATTATTTTAAAGGTGCAGTAGGTGATCTGCCAAAATGCTAACTGGTTAGCATAATATCTTTGAAACACAGTCCCTCCCCTGCCGTCCAAAGCCACGCCTCCTGATATCATGAACGTGCACATTAAAGATGACAGTAGACAATCCACTAGATCATGTCATTCGCCAGTTAGAAAACTTTATAGTACTTCATAATACTACAATTCTTAATGAAAAACTATTATATCTAGCACGTTTACAGTTGTGTAGCAAGTCATTGTCATAATGTGCAATATTTCATGCAGCAAGGATCGCTGGTCACACTCTCTCACGCGCTTTGTTCTAAAGCGACTACTGTATGCTTAGTGCTTGGCCGGCGGGTGCAGGAATTACACTTATTACTAAGCCATACTTACATGCTATTTCAGAGCGAATATACAGAGTAGCATGGTAAACAATATAGGGAGCGCGTCACAGGCTGTCATTGCTCAAAGATGAACCAATGTGAATATAAAACCAACTTCACCTCAGTAAAGCAGGCTAGGTGGAATAGCGCTATTTACTGATGTTTTGTTGTTAAACTAAATCTAAATCTACATTATCGATGCTGTAAAAGGACCTTATGAAACTGAAAATAGTCACATCGATCGTTCACCGGAAGATTTCAGTGGCTGAACAACACTTCTGTGCATATAACCCATTCATAATACAACACAATCTACATCAGCTTTGCGTGACTGAAAACGGTGGATCTGTGTGAACGGCTGCGCAGTTGTACAAATCTACATTTGTTGACAGACAGTTTGGGCTACTTATCAGAATTATGGAATTTTCGGCCTGACAAATACATTTAGATCATTTACTTTAATCAGTACTATTGGAATGTGAAGAGGCTTTCAACCAGCACAACAAAAAATGTTTCTGAAGATAATCACCTACTGCACCTTTAAAATGTTGATTTGATGGTCAAAAACATTTCTGATCAATGATCAACAATCATAAATAATGCTATTTATGATGCAAGTAAAAGCGGCTTACATCTGTGTGCATGCACTGTACTGAATGAAAGCTTTTTCAGTCATTTTAGTGTGGATGACAGAAAGAATTGAAAACTATAGTGAGGACATGGAGCGTTTTAGACCACAACGCTGTTTTCAAATGTATCCAAATTAGATGAGCCTGAAAATAGAACACACCTGCTGCTACAATCATAATATACACTACCTGACAAAAGTCTTGTCACCTATCCAAGTTTTAGGAACAAATAATAACTTGACTTCTAGTTGATCATTTGGTATCAGAAGTGGCTTATATGAAAGGCAAAGGCCTCTAGATTACGCTTATTTTACCAAAATAAAATATGATCATGCCTTGATTTTTAATTATTTAATTAGGACAGTAAGGTCTGACTTTGTTCAGACAAAAGTCTTGTCACTTAACAGAAATAATGTCCAGTATAGAATATAAAGTCATGGTGCAGTGGAAGAAGAATGAATATTGTGTATGACTCCCATGAGCTTGGAGGACTGCATCCATACATCTCTGCAATGACTCAAATCACTTATTAATAAAGTCATCTAGAATGGCAAAGAAAGCGTTCTTGCAGGACTCCCAGAGTTCATCAAGATTCATCTTCAATGCCTCCTCCTTCATCTTACCCCAGACATGCTCAATAATGTTCATGTCTGGTGACTGGGCTGGCCAATCCTGGAGCACCTTGACCTTCTTTGCTTTCAGGAACTTTGATGTGGAGGCTGAAGTATGAGAAGGAGCGCTATCCTGCTGAAGAATTTGCCCTCTCCTGTGGTTTGTAATGTAATGGGCAGCACAAATGTTTTGATACCTCAGGTTGTTGATGTTGCCATCCACTCTGCAGATCTCTCGCACGCCCCCATACTGAATGTAACCCCAAACCATGATCTTTCCTTCACCAAACCTGACTGATTTTTGTGAGAATCTTGGGTCCATGCGGGTTCCAGTAGGTCTTCTGCAGTATTTGTGATGATTGGGATGCAGTTCAACAGATGATTCATCGGAAAAATCTACCTTCTGCCACTTTTCCAAATGATCAACTAGAAGTCAAGTTATTATTTGTTGCTCTTACAACTGGGATCGACGACAAGACTTTTGTCAGGTAGTGTTTATTTGTATATATTATAAATGTACAATATTCCACCCAGACATCACTGTTAGCCACTATTGTACAAGAGTGATTGTAGAATTTCGGGTACATTTTGAGTCTCCAGATACCTATTATAAACCTATTATTTTTCAAAAACTTAAATGAAACAGTAATAATAACACAAATTATATAAAGTTAACTCTAAAATAAAGTTTATGTGTATTTAGGGACATGTTGGGGACATTGTTTACTCTAAGTTAAAAACATTTTGTGTCTGCCCTGCTCTGGTCAACTCTGTTACATCGGTTATAAAAATGCAGAACAATCTGTAAAGCACTGACGGATAAAGCATGTGACTTGCTCCAAGTGATGTCTCTTCCTCTGGCAGGAAAATCCAGAAGGCACTGAGTTCAAGGTAAACCAATATTAGATTAATTATTTGTCCAGTAACTCTGTTACTGTGATATTTCAGTGAATTTCTCATTCACTCTTTTAAAAACAATAATATGATGAAAATATATATAATTCTGTTTTAGAAACACCATGTGGTACCTGGTTTAAGGTTAGCATCCTGAGCTAAAGCACAAAATGGTGGAAAATGCCAACTGTTATTGTCAACTCTTGATATTGTTAGTGGTATAAAAAGCAACTCAGAACCCTCATAACATAGCAAAGTGATGTTTTTCACAGATATTCAAATGATAAATGTCTGTATCCGTCATCTTCTGCAACCAATTGGCCCTTTATTGCCCTAAATATTTGTCATATTTGCTTCGGTCTTCATAATGTTCTGGCTCATCAGTGTTTAAACAAGGTTAAGGTTAGGGTTACAGCAGATCTGCCATTACCACAGAGTGTGTCCTTCTCTTCTTGAGGGAACGTCACCTTTCTGGGGCATCAGCTCCCATGTAACTTGATCGGCTGAAACTAAAAACACAAGAAAAGTACACCTGAAATGACGTAAACAAGCAAACTATCATGTAAAGAGCCTTTGTTTACAGCAGTTTCCCAACCCTGTTCCTGAAGGCACACCAACAGTAGGGTAGACTGAGTACATTTGAGACATGGGCACAGTTGAATCACCTTAAATAACTTCCATGCACAGAAAAAATGTGCTCTGCTCATACATAATAGTGTTCTTTTTTATTGTGAAAGGTGTGCGTCCTTCCACACCGAAGATATTGGAAAGTTGGAAGGTTTTTTTGCATGGTAACATTTTCATTTCACAATGTCGCTTCCACAATGAATAGGTTACGATCCTTTTCTGACTGTTAAACTTGATGTATATCATTCCAAACGTTACTCTGTGCTCTAAAAATAGACATAGTTTATGACATTGTGCCATGCAAAGTTTTTTTCATAATCTAGAGAAACATGCGAGCATGCCAGGAGGGTACAGTTGAGACACTCTCTCAACAGTACCCGAATGGTGTCCTATTGCTTTACATGCTATTTACTTGTATATAATAAGATACAAGTCACGTTTAAACACATGTTATGGAACTTATGTTTTAAAAATATATTTGTGATTATTTCAACTGTCTATTAGTAATGGACATATGTTTTCTAAAATTAATATTAAAAGGATTAGATAGTATTTTTAAAAATATACAAGGTGATAAAGTGGGTACAGTTGGTACACCATGTTGTTTTATGCAATAACAGTTAAATCATAGAAAATTAAATAAATATTTATAGGCTGTGTGTAAATGTACTACCGGTACACTTACTATTATAGGGTTAGGTGTAGGCTTATAGAATAAACAGGCATGTATGGGGATAAATATACTGACTAAATGTACTGTCTGTAAAGTATTAAAAAAACCTCTGTGCTTAATGTAATGATGTTAGAAATACCTCTGTGTGTGTGTGTGTGTGTGTGGGTGATAATACTTAAGAATAATTAAGAGATTCTATTTTTGTTGTTTTACATTACTTTTCCATGTTCTTTTTACTGTTATGTTTACATTTTGTGCTTTTTGCTGTCTTTTTCAGTGTTAAATATTTTGTTCCTATATTGTTCAACTGAATCTGAATTAAATAAAGCAAATAAGTAAAACAATTATTAAAAAAATGCACAACTCTAAATTGTTACGTTTGCAATACATATTTAGCAAGCTTTAGAGCATTAATAAATGGTGTCTAAATGGAGACAAAAATCCACCTTATGTTTATGAGCTAATTGTGGAAAATATAAACTACTTAAGGCTATTATCTATATGTAATATTTTAGTACACAATCAAAAGAAATGTCAAAATTCACTTAAATTCAGCATCTAGTTTTTGTGTAGTGATTAAAAAAAGCAAAAAGTGTCTCTACTGTACTCAGTCTACCCTACACATTTTCAACCTCTCCCTAATCAAACACACCTGAATCAACTCATCAGAACATAAGAAGGGACTTAAAAACCTGAAGTTAATGGTTCAGATAAGGGAGACATCCAAAATATGTACTGTTGGTGTGCCTCCAGGAACAGGGTTGGGAAACACTGGTTTGCAGTATCGATTCATGGCAAAATATTTCATGAAAAATACCTGTAATCATGTAAAAGTCATTGAGGTATATTGGAGGATCATCCTGGGATGAAAAAAAAAAAGTGTTTATTGTTGAGCATGCACAAGGTGCAAATCAATAATCATCATGAACAACAATGTAAAGCAGTTTTACTGGATTCACACACCTCTGTGATTGCGCTAGATGCTCCTCCAAACAAAAAAGCAATATTTCCCGCCACAGTCATCGCATGGCCGTATCTATAATGATAAGTATGGTGTATTATAATTTCATATAGGGCTGCATGATACTGGGAAAATATGCGATATTGCTGTTGAGTATTGAAAAAGCGATATTTCTTGTGATATAACAATTCCCTAGAGATATTCATTCATTTTCTTTTCGGCTTAGTCCCTTTATTAAACTGGGGTCGCCACAGCGGAATGAACCACCAACTTATCCGGCATATGTTTTACGCAGCGGATGCCCTTCCAGCTGCAACTCATCACTGGAAAACACCCATACACTCCCATTCACACATATACACACTACGGACAATTTAGCTTATCCAATTCACCTGTACAGCCCGTGTTGCAATAATGGATGTTTTTCTAATCTAATCAACTTTTCTAATCTAAAAAAAACTTTCTGGGAATCTGAAAATCTGGGCAGATGTTTTGACTCTTTTTAATTTTCCTCTCATCCATAAAATGAAAGAGAAAATAATAATAAGACATGACAAGTCCATCTTTAAATGTTGTACATAATAACAAATTATAAAAAAAAAACAGGTTTAAGCCCTTAAAATAATGTAGCTGGGGCAACACGGTGACTCAGTGGTTAGCACTGTCGCCTCACAGCAAGAAGGTTGCTGGTTCGAGTCCTGGCTGGACCAGTTGGCATTACTGTGTGGAGTTTGCATGTTCTCCCCGTGTTGGCGTGGGTTTCCTCCGGGTGCTCCAGTTTCCCCCACAGTCCAAAGACATGCGCTATAGGTGAATTGAATAAACTAAATTTTCCGTAGTGTATGTGTGTGAATGAGTGTGTATGTTTCCCAGTAATGGGTTGCATCTGGAAGGGCATCCGCTGTGTAAAACATATGCTGGATAAGTTGGCGGTTCATTCCGCTGTGGCGACCCCTGATGAATAAAGGGACTAAGCCAAAGGAAAATGAATGAATGAATAACGTAGTTTTTTGCTTTCATATTTCTTGTCTCTTTTAAAGTATGGAGGTAGTGAGCCATTTCTGTCTTTAATTTTTTACTGCCTATTTAGACTTATGAATAAAAAAAATTCCATAAATAACAAGTAAATTAACAGTATACCAAATATTGAAAACATCGGAGTCCTCATAAAAAATAAAAAAGCAGGTTAGTCTTAAACTCTCCTCATTGGTATGTATTTATTTTCAGCTCTAGGTTTTTGGATTTTGGTTTTCAGAATTTTCTTTTTGGTGCATTCCTAAAAAAAGTAATTTTTTGCACCTCTCTACGATATGAGTATTGCATATACTGTTCAGGCCTGTAGCCAGGGGGGGTTCAGGTGGTTCGAAGGTCATCACTGACAAAGGTCCAGAATTTGTCCGATAAATGAGCTCATTTGTCCTATTTTGACTGCTATGCCATCATAAATAGTGAAAAGAACCCATTGAAAAAGGCTTTAAGACCAAGTGGAATCCTCTGTTGGCTGTCGTGACTTGAGCGAATCAGTTTTGGCCAATGCAATCAAATATTTTTCATCAGTCCAACATCCAGCTGTGCAAGAAATCATACAATCTGATGTAAGTGAAGTCATCTTTCGCTACTGTATTGTTTTTAAATAGAGAAAACATACAAGTAACTCTTATTCTAACTCTTGGACCTTATTCTTGAAACAAAAAATGACTAATAAAAAGCTGTCAAGCACTAAAAGCGGCCCATATTACAATTAATTTGAATATTAATTTGGCTATTGTTGTTATCCATGAATTTTCAAATGTAGTTTTTTAAAAGAGAGGCTAAAAAATCGTGAAGCTCTACATTAGTTTTATGTTTTAATTTTTTATTATCTAAATTGCCAAATTTTGACTGAGGAAAGTTGAATGTGCTGGCCAGTTTGTTATTTACCTAATAAATGACAACAGGCTACAATTTTACAGTTAAAACTTTTACAGATTGCTATTTTTTTCTGATGATATACGATGTAATAAATTTCTGTTTTAAAAATAAGTATTTATCCATATTTCTTTACTCTAAATCTTTAGGAAATATTTTTGGTACATCAAAAAGTGTGGTTATGATGACCATCCGACAAGCTAATCCAGCTAAAAATGTCACTAAAATGCAGTATTTCAATCTCATAATAAAAAAGAAAATGGCGAATAACTGCAAAAAGGTCCAAAAAAAAGAACCAGCCCTTTCAACAGGCTGGCTAAGGGCCTGCTGTTATCACGATGACGATAATTTTTCTATATATTGTGCAGCCCTACTTTCATAGAGTTTATAAAAGCATCATAAATGAAAGAGAAGCATCGGTAACTCACCTCGGGCTTGGTGGGACCCCAACAGTTTCCTTCTCCACCCAGTGTCCACTTGCTAAAGCCATTTTAGCGTTGGCTAATATATTTTCTTCAAGTTACTTTCTTTAATCGATGTCCTGTGAAAGTCAGTAGGGAATGTATCGTGTGCTAAATGTTTGCTGTCCCACTGGAAAACATGCACACACAGGTAGGCTGTAAGATGAGGATACTGGTTGCCTAGTAACACTGGTAAACAAACTTTAGCAGCTCATCGTGCTAACAGATCTGTCTCCACAGACCTATTTAACTTAATTGAGGCAAACCATGACAATAATCAAGTCTTATACCTTGTGTGCTCTTGGGGATGTTTTCATCCAGTCTGGGGTGATTTTGAGTCTTGATTTGGCCACAACTTTCTCTTTGTTTCAGCAAATGGAATGATTTTTGGTGACACATATTTTGGGAAAATGCTTTGGATTTTTTTAAAAACTCAACAGTGCACTTTAGGCAAATTTACTACCCTTTCGTTATGTTTGGGGCTGTTTTTGCCCCTTTGACTTCCATTATAATGACATTTTTTGATTGCAAAGCCACAACAGCATACTATTATGTATTCTTGATTGTTGGTGGTTTTCCCTGTTAGGAAGAGATACAATTAGTCATTTTTACCATTGATCATCAGTTGCAGTGCAAAAAAAGCTTAGTTTCTGGCTTTTATATGGAGTATAGTGTGTGTGTGTGTGTGAGAGAGAGAAAGAGAGACCTTTACGCACTTACCTTGATATGTCTGAGAAAATCTAAATAACACAGCACAGGCCTCTAAAGGGTTAATTGTGTCAACTGATGATCAACAGTAAAAATTACACATTTTACCTCTTCCCAACAAGAAAAACCACCAACAATCAAGAATGCATAATAATATGCTGTCATGGCTTAGCAATCAAAAAATGTCATTATAATAGAAGTCAATGGGGCAAAAACAGCCCCAAACATAATGAACGAAATTTGAACAATACACAAGGGTTAAGAATCACTTTAGTTAAACATGTATTATTTAGCTGTGTTGCTGGAAATACCAAGTGTAACATTTCTGGATAAATTATTATATTATAAGTACAGTATTTCTAGATAAAGCATAAAATACTACACAATCAGTCAACAGTCTTTATCAGGCTACACAACAAACAAAGCACAATGCAAAATGCTATTCTAGAATAGCATTTTGCATCTCCTAGATAAACCATCTATTCTTTTTCAAAAACAATCATTTTAATGAAATAGTTTTGAACAATAACACAAATTATATAAAGGAGAGTTGCTCAAAGTAGGGCTGCGGGCCAAAGTTGGTTCATTGTAAGGTTTGATTTGGCCCACCATCCCATCTGAGAGGAGAGTGAGAATGATGGAGAGGGTTGGGGCGAATGCCTTTAACACAGAGATCATCATTTCTAATTTGACGTAACCTTTTTTTTCCTAACCTCTTTTGTTTTATTGCTGAGCTACAAAAAAGCAAACTGAAATTAAAATACGGTCACTCGACGGATAGAGGACTATGCAGACGACATCGGCAAGCAAATCAAGGCAAAAACTGTAATTCTGTTATAAATGAGATTGTTTTGTTTTTACTGTAATAAGTTCATTATAAGATGAAAAAAAAATACTGTATTAGTTAATATAAAGCAATGTTTTCTAGTCATTTTTAAATATTATTAAATAAATTAGGAAATTACCCATAGCAACTATATTTACCTTCGGCCCACTAGCCTCAATCAAGTTTGGTTTTTGGCACTTCATAAGAAAAAGTTTGGGCACCCCCGATATAAAGTAATCTCTAAAAATAATAGTTGTAAGTGTATTTAAGGACATTTTGTCTTGAAAATACTAACTTAAAGACTCCCACCATACCTATTATTGACTGTATCCACCTCCTGAATCATGTCCATCAAGTTCAAACCATTAACAAAATATCTTCATGGAACTTGATCTTTACTTAATATTCTAATTATTTTATCAAATAAAAAAATATTATGTAGACTCACGCAATGTATTTTTGGCTATTACTGCAAATACTCCAGGTTTTGTGCTCCAGGGTCACAAGCTAAATTTAAAAAACGAAAATACTTTTAAAAGTCTTCAACCAAAATGTTGACTGGTAGGGTTTGTGGAATACATATAGATACAACCCCAAATCAGAAAAAGTTGGGACAGTATGGAAAACACAAATTAAAGAGAAAGAAGTGATTTCTAAATTTCTTTGACTTTAATTTGTTCCTCATGATTGTTGTTGTTTGTTTTTTTCAAAATAAACACGTATCCCAATTTTGGTTCTTGCAACACATTTCAAAAAATGTTGTATCAGTAAAGCATTTACCACTTTGTAATGTTGCCATTCCTTTTCACAACATTTAAAAGATGTTTAGGGACTGAAGACATCAAGTGGTGAAGTGTTTCAGGTGTCATTTTGTCCCATTCTTCCTGCAAACAAGCCTTAAGGTGGACAACAGTACGGGGTCTTCGTTGTGCATTTTGCGCTTCAAAATGCGCCACACGTTCTCTATTGGAGACAGGTCGGGACTGCAGACAAGCCAGTCAAGTACCTGTATCCTCTTCCTCCTGTGCAGCCAGGACTTTGTAATGGGTGCAGAATGTGGTTTTGCGTTGTCTTGTTGAAATATGCATGGGCGTCCCTGGAAAAGAAGGCAGCATATTGTGCTCCAAAATCTCTATGTACTTTTCAGCATTAATGGTGCATCACAGAAGTGCAAGTTACCTTTGCCAAGGGCACTGACACAACCCCATACCATGACAGACCATGGCATTTGGACTTATTGCTGGCAACACTCTGGATGATCCTTTTCTTCTTTGGTCCAGAGCACACAGCATCCATTTCTCCCAAAAAATACCTGAAATACTGATTCATCTGACCACAGTACACGTTTCCACTGTGTGATGGTCCATCCCAGATGCCTCCGAGCCCAGAGAAGTTGATGGCGCTTTCTGGACACTGTTAACATAGGGCTTCCTTTTTGCACAGTACAGTTTTATCTGGCATTTTTGGATGTAACTGTATTGTGGTGCTTGACAAAGGTTTGCCAAAGTAGTCCTGAGCCCATGTGGTGATATCGCTTATAGATAAATGAGGATTCTTGATGCAGTGCTGCCTGAGGGATCGGAGATCACGGTTGTTCAGCCTAGGCTTGCTCCCTTGTCCTTTATGCACTAAAGTTTCTCCAGATTCCTTGAACCTTTTAATGATGTTCTGCACTGTTGAAGGTGAAATATCCAAATGTCTTCCTCTCTTTCTCTGAGGAACATTGTTTTTAAACATTTCAATAATTTTCTCACGTATTTGTGGGCAGACTGGCGATCCTCGGCCCATCTTTGCTCCTAAAGGACTAGACCCTTCTTGGATGCTGCTTTTGTACCAAATCATAATTACAATTACCTGTTGACATCACCTGTTTCAAATCACATCATTAAACCAATTTACCTGATTACTAGCCCTAAACTGCTCCTGTCACAATGTTGACAATACAATAAAAATCATGAGGAGCACATTTAATAATGTTTGTTGTATTGTCTGCAGTGAAATACAAGTCAAAGTAAATTTAGAAATCACTACTTTCTTTTTTTATTTGCGTTTTCCATACTGTCCCAACTTTTTCTGATTTGGGACTGTAGACACATGGACACAGAGAAAGACAGATGTTATCTATAGTCATCATATCTATAATGACAGTGAAGTGTCATCCTTCACTGTGATCTGAGCCCTGGTAACATCCTCTGAAAAGGGAAATCATCATCTGATAAGATAATACCGCGTGACGCACCTCAGTCACTCGCCCAGTGAGAAACTTGACCCTCATCAGACTGACCCCAGATCAGCGGAAAGCTGCACATCACCGGGCGGCAGCAGAAGACGCTGGTCCAGGAACAGCAGCTCGCAATTGCGCTCTCTGACCGCGCGGGGCCGCTGTTCTGCAAAACGCCATCACATAACGCAGTTGTTGCTAGAAGGGATACAGCTGCGGCTGGAAGCTTTAATAATATTTATAAATTATCGATTAATTGTAATTTATTAACGTCTACCCCAAACCCATCCCTCACAGTGATGTAAAAACAATAATTACACCGAGTATTATTCACATTTATTAAATTACCTAATAAATTGTATTGTTTCAACGTGTACCCCTACCCAAACCCTCACAGTAATGTAAAAACAACAATTATACAAAATATTACTCATATTATTTATTAAAACACCCATTAAATAGTATTTTATTAACGTCTACCCCAAACCTATCCCTCATAGTAATGTAAAAACAATAATTATACCGAATATTATTAATATTATTTATTAAATTACACATAAAATGTTATCTTATTAACGTCTTCCCCTACCCCAATCTTCCCCTACCCCAATCAGTAAATATTAATTATTGTTGTTCAGTGTCACAAAAATTATGATATATTGCTGTGAGTATCCGCAGCTGTATCCCTTCTTGGCTTTACACGTAACACACACACACACAGCGGGCGGAGGAGAAAAAACGGAACCGACAGCATCATCTCTATCGGTGCAGTGACTCTGTTGTTTTCGGCTGGATGTAAATAAGCGTTGTGACGGACTGAAGTAACCCTCGGCTGATTTTCTCGCCGGTAAAGCTGGAAGGAGGCGGCGGAGCGCAGATATGCACCCAGCAGGATGGCTTCTATGTAACTCACATGAGATGTAATGATGAAATGGTGATGAAGAAGATGATGGCCCAGGGCGAGAAAGACCCGAAACACACCAGCCGAGTAGTGCTGGTGAAAAGGATCATAATGAAGCATGACAATCCGGTAGGAAATGTACATATATCCGCAACTATATCACTATATTAACGTTACATGTTAAATTCGAAATACCATTGACATCCATTGAGCTCATTCATCCATTCATCCGCGGGCCGATGTTTTTGTGTTGATAACATCTACTGTATGTAGTTTGTCTAAAAATAATTTAAGCATTTAAAAAAAGAGCATTCGCGTGAAATGTTTGAGCATGACATGCATATTTAGACGTTTCGTTCTTATTATCTGTACGTAAGTGCGTACGGTAGCACATCGGCTAGCTGATAAATCACAACATTTGTAATGTTTGAACACGGTTTGAATCGCTGCTTTGGAGTTTAATGTGTTTCTAAATGTCGCCTGAGGCCTTTATGATGTTTTTCATTGTGTGTCAATACGTGTCGTGTGATTATATCGATCGTTTTCGGCAAGGTGAGGTGATGCTAACGGATGCTACATTATTAGCCGATTGAAGCGCCGCTGCTGTCGATTATTACGTAATACACGTGAACGCGCTCACAGCGATGAATCTGACGCACGTGCGCTTCTCACGAGCGCAATCTGTTGTCATGGGGATGCAGAAATCTTCATTCATTTTATTTATTTATTACTTACTGTCTGTGATGTCATTTGATCACGATGGTTAGGACAAGAATTATTTGGTGACATATTAAAATACTCCATTTTAGGATCACTCATGATGCATATTTTAGATGTGTATTCTGTGCCTTCTTCAAAACAATATACTATTTACTCCTTTGTCATTTTCTAATGTTTTAAAATAATTTAAAATCTAATATAAATTCAGCATGATCACTTCTTTTCACGTCACTGAAACAGGTCAGAATAGGTGTTTATTTTTACATAATTATATCAGACATTATTAAACGCATAAATAAAAAAGGTGTATATTTACGCGTAAACACTCACTAATATTTTTATTCATTCATTCATTTTCTTTTCGGCTTAGTCCCTTTATTAATCTGGGGTCGCCACAGCGGAATGAACCGCCAACTTATCCAGCATATGTTTTATGCAGCGGATGCCCTTCCAGCTGCAACCCATCACTGGGAAACACCCATACACACTCCCATTCACACACATATACCATGGACAATTTTTTTAGCTTACCCAATTCACCTATACCGCATGTCTTTGGACTGGTGGGGGAAACCGGAGCACCTGGAGGAAACCCACGCCAACATGGGGAGAACGTGCAAACTCCACACGGAAATGCCAACTGACCCAGCCGATGCTCGAACCAGCGACCTTCTTGCTGTGAGGCGACAGCGCCACTGCGCTGCCCTTGATTTTTACATTTTGAATTAAAATTTTAAATTCTACCATTAAGACTTTCCAGAAAATATATAAAATAAAAAAAAATTTCCGCCTCATTTGTTTTAAAAAAATCTAGTTTACTAATCTAGGACAAAATTTCAACTAAATGTTATGTTTATTATGTTTCTCTTTATTCATAAAAAAATATTTAATGTTTCCCCCAACATGTTAATCTGGGTGTACTAATAATAACAAATGTATATGCACTAAAATATTATTGTAAAGGTCCTATATCCTATAGAAAATAATAATTTAAAAGAGAGATCTGTGATGTGTGTACTCATTTATGTGTGTGTATATATACAGTTGAAGTCAGAATTATTAAACCCCCTGAATTATGAGCCCCCCTGTTTATTTTTTTTCCCCAGTTTCTGTTTAACGGAGAGCAGATTTTTTCAACACATTTCTAAACATAATAGTTTTAATAACTCATTTCTAATAACTGATTTCTTTTATCTTTGCCATGATGACAGCACATAATATTTGACTAGATATTTTTCAAGATACTAGTATTCAGCTTAAAGTGACATTTAAAGGCTTCACTAGGTTAATTAGGTTAACTAGGCAGGATAGGGTAATTAGGCAAGTTATTGTATAACGATGGTTTGTTCTGTAGATAATCGAACAAACATATAGCTTAAAGGGGCTAATAATATTGACCTTAAAATGGTTTTAAAAAAATTAAAAACTGCTTTTATTCTAGCCGAAATAAAACAAATAAGACTTTCTCCAGAAGAAAAAATATTACAGGAAATACTGTGAAAAATTCCTGAATCTGTTCAACATCATTTGGGAAATATTTGAAAAAGATGAAAAAAAATCAAAGGGGGTTTAATAATTCTGATTTCAACTATATACAGAAAAACAAAATATTGCAATGTCATTACATATTTCCAGTATCCTGCAGCCCTAATCTCTGCTTTATGTCCGAATAGGATTAATTAAATGATGTAATTGAATCACTTTGCCTTTTATCAGGCATTGCAGGAAAGTGCATGTTAACCATGACATCATGTAGGAGTGTTTTCTTGCAGACTCTACACTCAACTCGTTTCAGCTGTGAGTTTGGCTCCTTTCACTCTTATACATCTCAGAGGGATATCAATGACCTCAGTCACACTGGCCATGTGACAAATATCATACAGAGTGTCCACAGGGTCTTAAAATGTCTTCAATTCATTCATTCATTTTTCTTCGGCTTAGTCTCTATTTTAGAGGTTGCCAAAGCGGAATGAACCGCCAAGTTATCCAGCATATATTTTACACAGCGGATGCCCTTCTAGCTGCAACCCAGTACTGGGAAACACCCATCATACACACTCATTCACACACACACACACACTCATACACTACGGCCAATTTAGTTTATTCAATTCCCCTATAGCGCATGTCTTTTGACTGTGGGGGAAACCGCAGCACCCGGAGGAAACCCACGCCAACACGGGGAGAACATGCAAACTCCACACAGAAATGCCAACTGACCCAGCCGAGGCTCGAACCAGCGACCTTCTTGCTGTGAGGCAACAGTGCTAACCACTGCGCCACCGTGTCGCCCCTAAAATGGTCTGGAGAAACCGGCGGAAAGCCTGATCATATCACAAATGATAAGTCTCATATCCTGATAGGACTGCACAATATATCGTTTCAGCATCGATGTTAGGGCTGCGCGATATTGGAAAAATCGAACATTGCGATAATTAGTTTTTTCTGCGATATATATTGCAATATGAATACAATTTTAGGCCTGTCATGATATCAATTTTAGTTTTTACGATCAATTGCACCAAAATATAATGCGATAAACGATATTATTGTCATTTTAAGACCATTTTATGGCACTCGTTATGTAATGCCAGAATGACAGTATAATATCACCATAATGCAAGTACACTCTTCCAAAGAACACATCATATTTCATTCTTAAGAATATTTCATTTAATTATAGTCATTTTAGCAATTTAATAATTAGGCATTGGAGTCAGAATGTGAAAACACATATCATAAATAAATAATAATAAATGTTAACAGAAAAGTGCAAGGTAAAGAGTAACAGAGGCTGCGATATCTGCTACCAGATCTATTTTCAGTTGTCAGACACCCACATGAAAATATACTACAGTAATTTATAGTAAATACTAGAGAGTTTTTTTTAACTATACTAACACTGAAACCTCCAACAGAGATAGAGATGTTGCACAAAAATGTTGCTAGAATTGGTTTTTATGTATGGGTGATAAATATTGCATTATTATTATTAATAAGGCTGTGTTTTTATTTGTGCTGCTGCAGGTCCAGCAGGGAATCGGGAAGCCCAGTGTGTATCATGCTGTTGTGGTCATCTTTCTGGAGTTTTTCGCCTGGGGTCTCCTGACCACACCAATGCTCACGGTGAGATAATTTGCATTCTCATTTACATTTGTTTTTATGTTTTTATTTATTTAATTTAAATCATTTATGTGCATTATTATGTTATTATTTATTATATGATTATATTATATTATGTTACATTTATGTGCATGTTTAGTGGGATAAATACAATGCACACCACACACCAGCAGGTGTCAGTATAACGTTACAGACCACAGTCTAATCTAGGGATAGCGTTCAAAAACTGGAAAGAAATACTGCAAAAAAATAAATTAAGAAGATATTTATGCTGATATTTATACGAGGATAAAAAAAGAGACTGAATTATTCATTTTAATAAAATTAATAATAATAAAAATGTAATAAAAAAATAAAATAATTAAAAATAATAAAACAGTATAATAAAATAATAATAGTTTAAGTAAATATTACTAGAATAATATCGGAACATTACTAGTTTAAGATGAAGCACTAAAAAAATGAAATATTAAAAAATATACCATTAAAAAAATGTCAAATTAAAAAAATTTAATGATTTTTTCAAATATGAATAAATAGTATTGTAGTATATAAACAGTAATAAATAATAATAGTTAAGGGAAATCATTTATATTTCTAGCATCTGCTTAAATGTTTTTCAGAAAATTGAAATTGGTTCACATAAAAAAATAAAACAATTGTTTGTTTTAACATAGCATCTTTTTGTTCTTTTGTGAAAAGAAAGGCTCTAAAAGACTATATTTTTATTTTAAATGTAGAAGAAATGTTATAAGCAGTTTATAGGATAAAATAAAAACAATAATTATAATTTCAGAGAAATTGAGATAGTGGTCCATTAATTTTGTCCATTGCTTTTATCAGCTATATTCAGCTATATATATATATATATATATATATATAACTGTTTTGTCTGGTTCTTGAATCTGATTGGCTGATAGCCCTGCCATATTCTGCCAGTAGCCTCTTAACCCTTCACCCTTGTGTATTACTCCGCCCACATGCAGCAACAAGCAGAGGACACTCTACAGTTTGACAAATATTGCTGCTGTTGGGCAACATAATGTACTTTTGAGGCTTTTTTTTTTCTCTTAGGACTTATTATGCGGTCTCTGTCGCCATCTTGTGGATGAACATCGTCAACTGTCTTTGCTCAATGATAGGCTAATGGCCGCCGACGCGCTGTCTCTCAGAAATTATAAATATTTTAAAATAGGCACTATCCTTATAAATAAACTGCATAGTTGCAATCTAAACAACTACATTCTTGAGTAAAAAAGCCTCAAAAGTACATTATGTTGTCCAACAGCTGCAATATTTGTCAAACTGTAGAGTGTCCTCTGCTTGTTGCTGTATGTGGGCAGAGTAATACACAAGGGTGAAGGGTTAAGAGGCTGGACGAGTGCTGTTACTGGCAGAATATCGCACGGCTACCAGCCAATCAGATTAAAGAACCAGACAGAACTGTTGTATAAACAGTAATAAATAACAGTAGTTAAGGGAACGAAAATCATTTGCATTTCTAGCATCTGGTTGTTCTTGTTGAATCATTTACAACAAATTACTAATACTGCAGAAATAAATTCTATTATACTTTATCTCAATTGACATGATTCCTGCAGATTCTTCATAAATGTGCATTTTTCATTTGTAGGTTCTGCATGAGACCTTCCCCACACACACCTTCTTAATAAACGGTCTGATTCAGGGTGTAAAGGTGAGTGAGTGAGTGTGTGTGTGTGTGTGTGTGTGTGTGTGTGTGTGTGTGTGTGTGTG
>CAIGQV010019082.1:2091638-2115634 GCA_903798115.1 Danio jaintianensis
TGTGTGTGTGTGTGTGTGTGTGTGTGTGTGTGTGTGTGTGTGTGTGTTTTACCAAAGTTCCTTTAAGGCAAGTCTTTTCACTCAGTGGCTATCTTTAAAAACGCCTCTCAGGCATTCTGATTGAATGGGGAAACATCAAATTCTCCAAAGCTGTTTGCCAAACTTATGATTTAACTACATATTTAAAGTCACCAATAAAATTAAACAACATCTGTCTCTTAAGTTTCATTTCTAAACGTTCAAATCACATACAAAAATGCATTTTTTAGGACACTTAACTTCACTTTCAAAGCTTTCATGACACCAACCTCCTTTATGGCTGTTTCTGTTTACGCGTTACACATTATCATCCTCTGAATAACGATAATCTGATCGCGCTGGTCTTCTGAAGTAATTACCAAATCTGTACTGATGGCAAATCTCCTCACAAAATAACAGTGGCCTCTTTGTTTGCAAATTTGTGGGCTTTCAGTTAGTTTCCAACATGTGATTTGCATTTGAATGGCAAAGGCAGGAATTCATGAGGTCAGATGGGACAGTCTGTACCTCACATTAATTTCATACAGATTACAAAACCAGAGAACATTTGTTTTTTAAAATGTAGTTTAGTTTGTTTAAAAGTAGAGATTTCAAGCTTTATGTCAATATATTTCTCATGTCTGTGAGGTAAGTATTTGCTGCGCGCTTTTGCCGACCCCAGCGGGTTCATAATAATGAAGCTGCAGAAACTGTCCTAAAAACACACGTCTGGGCCGAGGAATGGGAAAACATCAACTTCTCCAAAACTGTTAGCCAAGCTTACGATTAAACTTCATATTTGGAATCACCAATAAAATTAAACATCAACTGTCTCTTAAGTTTTGTTTCTAAACGTTCGAATCACACAAAAAGCTAATATGCACGCGAAGGGAAAGAGATCACGACACTAACCTCCTTTAAGGCCATTTTCTGTTTCCTATTACACATTATAATCTTTTAAATAAAACCTCGTTCAGTCAAGCTGTTCTTCTTAAGTACTTACCAACTTGGTCTTGATTAAAATCTCCTCACAGCGGCCTCTTTATTCATAAATATATTGGGCTTTCAGTTAGTTGCTGTCATGTGATTTGTGTTTAAATGGTGGAGGCGGGAATTCAGACAGGACAGATTAATTTCATACAGATTACAAAACCAGAGAACATTTATTTTCAAGTGTAGTTGGTTCATTTAAAAGTAGAGATTTTAAGCTTTAAGTAGATATATTGCTCATGTCTGTGAGGAAAATATTAGCTGAGAATCCAGCATGTTTGCTGACCTCGGAGGATTCATAACAATGAAGCTGCAGTAACTGTCATAAAAACACACGTCTAGACCGTCCTATCGTCCTCTGAATAATCGTTATACGATCGCACTGGTCTTCTCAATTCCCAACTCCGTATTGATGGCAAATCTCCTCATAAAATAACAGTGGTCTCTTTGTTTACAAATTTGTGGGCTTTCAGTTAGTTGCTGTCATATGATTTGCATTTGAATGGCAGAGGCGGGAATTCATGAGGTCAGACAGGACAGATTCTACCTCGCGTTCGTTTTACACAGATTACAAAACCAGAGAACATTTTTTTTCAAGTGTAGTTGGTTCATTTAAAAGTAGAGAGTTCAAGCTTTATGTAGATATATTTCTCATGTCTGTGAGGAAAATATTCGCTGAGAATCCAGCATGTTTGCTGACCTCAGAGGATTCATAACAATGAAGCTGCAGAAACTGTCATAAAAACACACGTCTAGTCCGAGCCCCTACACCAGAGAATCCTCAGTCTATAGTGATCGATGATTGGCTCCTGTACTAGGCGGGGTTCATTCGCTATATTGACATTACACATTTCCCCATTCAAAACTATATGAGTGACATGTTTTTGTCTTGTGTTTTCTATAGTCTTTGGTTTTACTCTGCTTCTTCTTCTGTGGTGTTTTCTGTCTTAGTAGTTAGTTAGTTAGTTAGTTGTTGTTATTGTAGTAGTAGGAATAGTAGTAATAATAATAATAATAATAATAATAATGATAATAATAATAATAGACTTTATTGTCCTTGAAAGGAAATTTGTTATGGGCATTGCCATATTGCTGCAGACATACAATAAAAACAATACAGCAAATACAGTAGTTGCAATAATAATAATAATGACAATTAAGATAAACTTGTTAAGTAAACCCAATGAAATGGGTGCAAAGGATTTCTTTTATCGCTTCAACTTACACTTGGGGGCTCTATATGTCCTACCAGAGGGAAGCAGTTCATAATGTGAAAACAAAAAGAGATTGTATTATATTAATGTTGTCATGTGCTCGTCAGGGTCTGCTGTCGTTTATGAGCGCGCCGTTAATTGGAGCTCTTTCAGATGTGTGGGGCAGACGCTCTTTTCTGCTGGTTACCGTCTTCTTCACGTGCGCTCCAATACCACTGATGAGACTTAGTCCATGGTAAGAGCCGCACATACACACCGCACCATAGACCAATGAGTACACGATATACTGCGCTTGTGGGAAAACTGGAAACATCAAGGGAAAATAACTGGGATTCTGGAAAAGCTCAGAAGTCATGACAAAGTTACAGAAATGAATAAAGCACAATATATTTGTCATTTATGTAATTAGATTTTTAGAATATGCACAATAAAAAAAATAAAAAATAAATAATAATAATAAATATTAAAAGATATTATTATTATTATTATTATATTTCATGAAAAACATAATAATAATAATGATAAATATATATTTTAACATTTATTTATTGTTATTATTATTATTAAGTTTACATAAAAAAAAATATGTGTAATTAATATAATAATAATAATAAAATAATATTTTCCGTAGAAAATACAAAAAGGCAGATTTAGATTTTATTATAATGTTTTATTTACAGTCATTATAACGTTTACATGTATACTGATAATTTAATAATGTTTTAATATTATATATTAAACATATTATTAATATTTTAATATTTATTATATATTAAACATATTCATGTTTATTATATATCAATATATTAATATTTATTATATATTGCGCACATTATTAGTATTATTAATATACATATTAATATTACATATAAAATAAACATGTATATTCACTATATTTGTTTTTTGCAGTACGTATGGTTACATATAGTTTATTTAATAATAATAATTTGTAAAAAATATTTTAGAAATGTTTTTTGTAATATATTAAAATCATGTTTTCTGTAGATGCAAACAGGCAGATTTTATTATAATGTTTTATTTGAGTCATCTTAACTATTGCATGTATACTGATCATTTAATTTGCTTTTAAAAACAAAATAAAAGTAGATATGTATATTCACTATATTAGTTTTCTTTCCAATATTTTTGGTTACATATAGTTTATATGATAATATAAATATATAAAATATTTTTAAAATGTATTTTGTAATATATATATAAATCATATTTTCTGTAGCAAATGCAAAAAGGAAGATTTAGATTGTTATTATAATGTTTTATTTCAGCCATTTTAACTATTCCATGTATACTGATCATTTAATAATATATTAATATTTTATAAAAGATAAATTTTTATATTTACTATATAAATCTTTTCAATATATATGGTTACATAGTTTACATAATAATAAAATATATTTTAATATTTTAAAAATGTATTTTGTAATATATATAAATAAATCACATTTTCTGTAGCAAATGCAAAAAGGCAGATTTTGATTTTATTATAATGTTTTATTTCAGTCATTTGAACTATTACATGTATACTGATCATTTAATATTTTATAAAAAATAATATTTTATAAAAATAAGCATGTATATTCTCTATATTAGTTTTTTTTCCAATATGTATGGTTACATATAGTTTATATAATCATACAAACATATATTTTAGCAATATATATATATATATATATATATATAAAATATAGCAATATAAAATATAGCAATATTTTTAAACCATATTTTCTGAAAAAAGGCAGATAATGTTTTATTAGATAATGTTTATAATGTTTTATTTGAGTCATTTGAACTATTACATGTATACTGATCATTTAATAATATTTTAATATTTTATAAAAATAATATTTTATATATTTTTATATTGTTTTATAAAAAATAAACATGTATATTCATTATATTTGTTTTTGCAATACTTATGGTTACATATAGTTTATAGAACAATAAAATCTATATTTAAATAATTTAGAAATGTGTTTTTAAAATATGCATAAATCTTTTTTTGTAGAAAATGCAAAAAGGCAGATTTAGATTTTATTATGTTTTTAATTCAGTCAATTTACTTTCAAGTCTATTACATGTATACAGATAATTTAATAATGTTTTATTAAAATAATATTTTACAAAAACTAAACATTTATATTAATTATATTTGTTTTTTGCAATATGTATGGTTACATGTAATAATAAAAATATATTTTAACATTTTAGAAATGTATTTTGTAATATATTTAAACCATATTTTCTGTAGCAAATGCAAAAAGGCAGATTTTGATTTTATAATAATAATAATAATAATAATAATAATGTTTAATATTTTATAATAATATTAATTATTATAATAATAATAATAATAATAATAATATAATTATATTCACTATATTCGTGTTTTTTAGCAATAACAATTCAAAGTTATATAAATTATTATTATTATATTGTAAATAAGAATTATAAATATTAGTATTTTTATTCATCAAAACAAATGAGGACGACATCATACACAAACTCACAGAACAAAGCTTTTTAAATGATTCAGTAATCATTTAAAACAATCCGATAATCACAAACGACTGGATAATGTATGGAAATGTATTTATTTTTGTGAGAAACACCGGTTTTAAGATGTTAAAGTGTTCCGTCTCAGTTGAAACTCATTTTGTTTGCTGTTTCTTGCTGTTTTCAGGTGGTATTTCGCCATGATATCAGTGTCTGGTGCGTTTTCTGTCACCTTCTCTGTGATCTTCGCTTACATCGCAGACGTAACAGACGTGCGGGAGAGGAGTACGGCCTACGGACTCGTGAGTGGCTCTTTTATTAATCCTAAAACATACAGCGATGTGTTTCCCAAAAGCATTGTAAGTCTAAGAAGTTTATTGTGTGACGGAACTTAATTTTCTGTCTGTCTTTGTACTCGATGTGACTACAGAAGAATCAAACTTTACATAGGAAAAATTATAAAACTCTAGACATTTTTGAGCAAGATGCTAATGGTCTAATCTGATTCAATGGTTTATGCTAAGCTAAGCTAAAAGTGCTCTCGCCAGATCTGGAAATGGTAAAACTACTGTTTAACCTTATGTATTTTTACAAGGTTTTTTCGTTTAGTCACTGAGGCTGTTTATGTAGCCTTGTCTTGATTGATAATCCATATCAGATGAGGATTATTGGGTTAAAGTTCTCTGTCGCTACGACGGATTTCAGCTTGATTGGTGGCTCAGTGATTAGCACTGTCGCTTCACAGCAAGAAGGTCGCTGGCTCGAGCCTCGGCTGGGTCAGTTGGCATTTCTGTGTGGAGTTTGCATGTTCTCCCCGTGTTCACGTGGGTTTCCTCTGGGTGCTCCGGTTTCCCCCACAAGTCCAAAGACATGCGCTATAGGTGGATTGGGAAAGCTAAATTGTCCTTAGTGTATGTGTGTTAATGGGAGTGTATGGGTGTTTCCCAGTGATGGGTTGCAGCTGGAAGGGCATCCGCTGCGTAAAACATATGCTGGATAAGTTGGCGGTTCATTCCGCTGTGGTGACTCCTGATTAATAAAGGGACTAAGCCGAAAAGAAAATGAATGAATGAATGAATGAATAAGGCCAGGCAGTCAGTCTCAGTATAATATTTATGTATTTAATTTTCATTTAATGTTGGCCTTTTTAAATAAGACAATGTTTTACATAATAAGATTAAAAGAATAATTCAAAATGTGTTTGTTTTAAGTGTAAAATGTAATAATCAGGATACCACCTCCACCTAATTTCAAACCAGGAAAAACTCTGTTATATAAATGGTTACAAAACACACATGGAATTGCGATGAGCTTTTGTACCTTGCACATAGAGAGCACCGTTAAAGGGACAGTTTGCCCAAAAATGACAATTCTGTCATCATTTACTTACTCTTTACTCGTTACGAACCTGGTTACCTTTCTTTTTCCTGTTGAACACAAAGAAGATATTTTGAAGCATGTTGGAAAAAAACTTCCAGAGTATTTTTTTTGGTTTCTACTATGTCTGATGGCTTCCAAAATTATTCAGAACATCTTGTTTTGTGTTCAACAGAAGAAAGAAAGTCATAAAAGATTATAACCACTTGAGTGTAAGTAAATGATGAAGAAATGTTTTATTTTGAGTGCGAACTGTCCCTTTAAGAGCTAAGATACATCATTATTGGAAACCCGGCCTAGTTCAGTGAATGCTTTTTAGGCCCTGTCCACACGACCACGAGTATTTTCAAAACAACACTTCTTTAATACGCGATTTTGTTGTTTGTCCACATGAAAATGGAGACCGAAACCGAAACTTTCTGAAAACTCAGGCCAGGATGAAGATTTTCCGAAACTCTGGGTACAGTGTGGTTGTGCGGACACTACAATCGGCGGTTTCACCTTTATGACATTAGCCTGCATGCTGTTTTCGCCTTTCTGATTGGTTAACACGGCTGGGTTCACACCAAACGTGGAAGATGCAAATTTCGCTTGTTCGTGGCAAACGTATTGCGTATTCTGCATTTTTCGACTTCTGGATATTCTGCCTTTATTATCACGTTTGCATTGACTTGTATGCAATTACTCGTGAAAATACTTAATTCCCCGTTTGGTGTGAAGGCAGCATAAAAGTGTCATTATCGCCCCCTGTTGGATCGGCGTGACCTTAACATGGATCAAAGTGAGTTTTGGCGTTTTCATGTGGACAGATTTTTTGAAAACGAAAGCAGGGAAAACTCTGATAAAAATAGTCGTGTACGTGTGGACATGGCCTTAGTATTTGTTTCTTGTACATGCCCTGAACTTATTTCTCTCTTGCCTGTGTAATGTTTCAGGTTTCTGCGACGTTCGCAGCAAGTCTGGTCACCAGTCCGGCCATCGGAGCGTATCTGTCGGCCAGTTATGGTGATAATCTGGTGGTGCTGGTGGCCACACTCATCGCTCTGGCCGACATCTGCTTCATCCTGCTGGCTGTCCCAGAGTCGCTGCCCAAAAAGATGAGGCTCAACACCTGGGGGGCTCCCATCTCCTGGGAACAGGCCGATCCCTTTGCTGTAAGAACTCTCATACTCCTTATGCTGATCGCCAAATTCTGGAATAATTCAGCTCTATACCTCTGATTGACACCCATGTTAAAGGGGAACTATCATGACCCTTTTTACAAGATGTAAAATAAGATGTCCCAAGAGTGTGTATGTGAAGTTTCAGCTCAAAATACCTCACAAATAATCTTTTCTAACTCTCTGAAACTGACCCTTTTAGGCTTTGATCCTAATTGTGGCGTTTTGGTGACTGTCGCTTTAAATTCAAATGAAATTGTGCTTTTTTCAAAAGAGGGTGGAGCTACAAATGCCTGTGTGTCAGCATAGTGGCAGATTCAAAAACAAGACTAACGTCCTATGTTAATAAGGGAGAGATTGTCACTAGTGGGCGGGGCTTTCCCCCGCTGATGACATGTACAAAGGGAGAATGTCAATCAAAGTGTTTCTCCAGTTTTTATCAAGTGTGATTATAAAAAAGTTAAATGAATACATTTTTACCATTAGAAGCTGTTTATATTCACACACTGTTGCCACACAACTGTTTAAACCCCTTATTACAGTAATGTTTGCATAGTAGCTCCCCTTTAAAGGGATAGTTCACCCAAAAATGAGCATTTACACTTTATTTACTCACCCGTTGGGTCATTGAAGATGACAATGCCAGTGACTCGCAACCCCCACTATTCTCGGAGGTTGTTATAAATATTATAATGACATTTTTGTAATCAAAAAGCTCAGTTCAATTGAAATCATAAAGCATTTATCAAAACAGAAAAAAAACATAAACATCATTTCTTAATATGTAGTTTCTTAAAATGTAATATGTATAATTTTTGGTTTGTTTTTAATTTCTTTTGAATAATTAAACGTTGTTTTTTGTACACAAAAAAAGATTTTATCAACTGAAATCAATTCTTTTTATATTTTGGCAAAAAAAGTAATAAGCCGTTAGCCGTTTAACATTTAAACTGTTAAAAACGATGAGTGTTTAAGTTGTTAAGCTGTTATAAACAACTGCTATTTCTGATTTATTCATTAAAAATCCTGCATTATATGGTCTATTTTATATATATATGCCAAGTTCAGCACCTACAGTAGAATCAGCTGAGGTGACCTGACCGCGAGCAGCAGAGACCTGTTACTCAAATTTAATTATGCAGAATTTTAAGGCTTAATATAAATGAAACAGCTGAGTTGTAAATAAATTCACCCCTCTCACAGTTGTCATTAAGGGTAATATTAGCTATATACACCAAAACCCTTATTTGTACCAAGCTGTAAACACCTCTTTTTCTGCTGTAAAGTTGGGCATTTTAACATAGGGGGCTATAGAAATTTGCTCTCTTTTGGAGCTCTAGTGGCCAGACAATGAATTGCAGTTTAAGTCACTTCTGTATTTGTTTCACAAGGGAGAGCGGGAGTTTGCCGCTTAGTTGAAACTAGGGCTGCACGATACTGGGAAAATATGTGATGTTGAGTGTAGCGATAACAATATTTCTTACAATAAATCTTTTATCAACAATAATTTTTTCTATTTATGTAATGATCATCCTAAAATAAACAGGTAATCGATATTTTCTGAGCTAATTAAAAAAAACATTTAGACTTTAAAACACTACGAATGACTGAAAACCTCAGCGGAAATTCAGATTCTTATTGGCTCTAGTCATTTTCCTCTCGTCTTCCGGCATTAGTATTTATTTTCAGCTCTAAGTTGATCTAACAACATTTATTGCACTTCTCTGCGATATGGATAATGGATATACTATTATCACGATAACGATTATATTTGGATACTGTATATATTGTGCAGCCCTAGTTGAAACAAGTTGAAAAATGTTCTTCTTTCATTATTGGCCTAATCAGATTCTCAATGCTGATTTGCAAAACATGCTTTATATCACAGGAGACATAATTTTTTACAAGATCCTCTCTGTTTTATTAATAATCTTTTATTTATTTGTTTTTTCACAGTCTTTGCGTAAAGTTGGCCAGGATACAACAGTTCTGCTCATCTGCATCACAGTATTTCTGTCCTATCTGCCCGAGGCGGGTCAATACTCCAGCTTTTTCCTCTACTTGCGTCAGGTAAGAGGTTTATTTGTGCCTTTTAATGAACAAGCGTGAAGGGTTTATATTTAATATTCCCCCATTAAGCCAGCTGTCTGCTTGTGTTAATCTTGCATTAGCAGTCTTTCCTGCAGGCAGTGTTGCTGGTGTTTCTCACACTCATGATTAATTAGCTGAGATGCCGCCGCTGATCCTCCAACTGCAAGTGTATTAGAGGAAACCTGTTATAGATAAGGTTAACAAGCAGCAGCAGTAAACAAAAGCACTACCAGTGCAACGGTATGCATGATCAACAGAATACACACAGGAACAAGGAATATTATTTATTTAACCCCTTATTTATCAGGGGTCACCACATCAGAATGAACCGCCAACTATTCCAGCATATGTTTTACGAGAGCGGATGCCCTTCCAGCCGCAACCCAGTACTGGGAAACACCCACTACACTACGGCCAATTTAGTTCATCCAATTCACCTATAGCACATGTGTTTGGACTGTGGTGGAAACCGGAGCACCCGGAGGAAACCCACGCCAACACGGGGAGAACATGCAAACTCCACACAGAAACTGACCCAGCGACCTTCTTGCTGTGAGGCAGCAGTGCTAACCACTGAGCCACCGTGTCGCCCTTTTTACAGTTCGTATTTATGATAATTATTCTCACCTCATTGAACAGGCTTTATAATCAGGTCATGTGACTAGAATGCAGAATACAGAACAGTTTGAAGTGTTAGATTGAGTTTTGCTTTTATACACTGTTCCCAGATCAGGTTGATCTGGATTGTTAGTGGCTTTCCTGTCTGGCTGTTTCTCAGTTCAGCGACGGCTCATTACTGGACATAACAGAGCTGATTGGATTCGGGGTTCAGTGGTGCAGACTGATAACGCTGTGCTCTTTCTCTGTGTCTCCCAGGTCATTAACTTCTCGCCCAAAACGATCGCCGTGTTCATCGGCGTGGTGGGAATCCTCTCCATCCTGGCGCAGGTATTTAATTGAGGCAATATTCCTTGCTCTGCCTCCTTGCGAAAGTGGCCCTCGCAAACGCTTTCTAATTGAATTGAATTCCTTTAAAAGTTCAGCGGTAAATGTAATGAAGTATAGGCAGAGCTGTAATGAGCAGATATAGCACGGCTCTGGCTGCTTTATTTAAGAGGAGAGCTTTTGTTTTTACCCTCCGCAACAAGACAGGCACATTTCAGCAGCTTGAATTATTTTCTGTTTTAGTATTAATAGACCTGCGTCTAAATAAATACAAAATAAAAATGATGCTCATTTGCCAAAAATGCTTAATATGATTTCAAAACTATCAATAGAAAACTTTTATTTAATATATTATAATATATGTGTGTGTTTTCTATATTTGAAGGCCTCTTGTGAATTTCAATTCTCTTTCAAATAATTGCCATGTGCTGTTTTAAAGGGAGAGATTTTTTTTCAAGAAATTATTAAACATAATAGTTTTACGAGCTAATTTCTAACAATAATGTTTGCCACGATGACAGTAGAGAATAGTTTTATACTTATTTTGCAAGATACTAGTATTCAGCTTAAAGTGCAATGTAAAGGCTTAATTAGGCAAGTTTGGATAATTAGGCAAATCACTGGACATCAGTGGTTTGTTCTGTAGCCAATGGGGAAAAAAAATCTTAATGGGGCTTATAATATTGACTTTAGCAGTTTTAAGTAATTAAATAATATAATATAATATATATATATAATATAATATTCTCTTTATTCAAGAAAATTATAAGATTTAAAGGTGCAGTATGTAAGTTAGACACCCAGTGGTTGAACTTGGTATTGCACGCCTAGTTCAAAACACAGCAAGCGCAAGTTGCCAGATTGACGACACCAACATATCAGTGATTCAGCATGTACATTTAATAATGTTAAAGAGGTTTAATATGTATTAATTAGATTATAATCCTTACCATTTCGCTGGAGTGCAGTGAGTGCACTACTCTGTGCTTCTGAATGGCTGTATTTAAATTTTTGTCGTGTTTCGTCTGGTGCAAACAGCCAAATTGCTTATCACTGCAAATCTCGTCACGTAGCGTGTTGTTAGGACACGGAGTTACAATGTAACCTGCTCAGCTAATGTTTATGTTCGTAATATTTATATTATTTGCTAATTAATAACCTCATGTGGAACTCTGAATCTGCGTCTCATTTTGGGGCTGCTACTGTCCACCAGAGGTCGCGTTTCAGTCACAGACGCATGCGTTGAGAGCTTTCCTGACTGAATGAAATACGCTGTTTTCCACCAAGGCAACCCGGGGTGCTAAAATATAATTGGCTAAACTGGCATTGGGTGGGTTTAAAGAACCAAAACAAAGGCAGACGTTCCAGCACGTAACGCACATTTTTTCAAAGCAGAATATCTGACTTCAGCCTAGTTTTTCAGATAAACAAGAATGTTCACTTAGCATGTTTCTTAAATATCTGCAAACATATTATGATATTTTTATGCTTTAGAAGAGTCAAAAACTTACATACAGCACCTTTAATTAATTTAAAAGGGTCCCCATTTTATATCAGTAAAGTAAATCATAAATACAAGTTTATAAATATGTTTTTTGAAATGTTTTATAATTTTTCTCCCACTGTTTGGATATAGTAAAACACACACAGATTGGCTGGTGTTTACATTTTCTTCTCTTATTACTCAAAGCTGTAACCTTGAAGTCAAGATTAGACATAAAAAAAGAAAACTAGCTGAGAATGATCAAATATTTAACCTGCACAGGGGGGTTAACTGCCATTTAACCTGCTAGCATCCATTTTTTCTGCTGATTAATACTATATTTCCTCACCATACGAAAAAAACCCGACAAAATGCATACTTTGTATATTCAAGCTGCTATTTATGAAACTCCCAAGATAAGTAAGAAACAAACAGTGGATTTCTTTCTGCAAAAATACGGCGCAGGATGATGCAATGATTTGTTGTGTTGTGTTCCCGCCAGACACTTTTTCTCACTCTGCTAATGAGGACCATCGGGAACAAAAACACGGTTCTTTTGGGTCTGGGTTTCCAGATTCTCCAACTGGCCTGGTATGGTTTGGGGTCCGAGCCGTGGTGAGTTCACTTCTAGATCAAGAGATAAAATGACCTGCTTATGCTAGCGTTGCATTAAAATAAAGTCTGGTTTGAGAAAAGCTTTGATGTTATGATTTATGGTCATGTTTGTGGGTTTTGTTGTTGTTTAGGATGATGTGGGCGGCGGGTGCGGTGGCGGCCATGTCCAGCATAACATTCCCTGCAGTGAGTGCATTAGTGTCATGCAGCGCAGATCCGGATAAACAGGGTAAACTGATACATGCTAATGTTTTTTATTTATTTTTTTATGTTTTCAGAACATTATAGACTTATTTTTGTACAGTAGGAGCATGTATTTATAAAGTGCTTTTCTTTCTTGGATATTTTGTCTTGTTTCTAGTCCAAATATTAAAAAGTTCTTAAATCAAGAAGCATTTTCTAGACAAGCACAAAATACTGTCTAGTTTTCAGAAATAATTAGGGGTGTGACAAGATGCCTACTCCTCGAGACGAGACGAGATTTTTACACTAGCTTTAAGAAATCCTCAATGTTGAAATATATGAATGGAAAATCGTCTTTTATTCAACTGAAAATCGCAAAAGTATTTAGGTTTAGGTACTTTTTTAAAATCAACTTGTAATGAATGTTATTTTACTTCTATTTTAATGAATTATACGCAGTAAAGGACATGAAAACACTGCTAAATGTTTTGCTAATAGCCTACTAAGGGGGCAGTCGTGGCCTGGTGGTTAGAGTGTTGGACTCGTGATCCGAAGGTTGCTGGTTCGATACTCGGTACCAGCGGGAATTGGGGGTGGGGGGAGTGAATGACCAGCACTCTCCACCACCCTCAATACCACGACTGAGGTGAGTCCCTTGAGCAAGGCACCGTTCCCACCAACTGCTCCCCGGGCGTGTGTTCACGGTATGTGTGTGTTCACTGACTGTGTGTGTGCACTTGGATGGGTTAAATGCAGAGCACAAATTCCAAGTATGGGACACCATACTTGGCCACACTACACTTCACTTCACTTCACACTTCACTTCACTTCACTTCACTTATGTGAATGGAAAATAATCTTTTTATATATAATTTTAAATATTAGCAAAATATCTGCTAATATATGAATGGAAAATAGATTTTTATTGAACTAGAAAAAAAAAATCATAAAATAGAAAAAACAATTTAGGTGCTTTTTAAAAACATTGTAATGAATGGTATTTTATTTCTATTTAAATGAATTCTATGTGGTAAAGGACATGCAAACACTGCTAAATATTTAGCTATAAACTCTACTGACTGGCTTCTCCTCTTTTTACATGAGAAATCAAACTTCTTTCCACACACTGAACTGAAATATATATATATGTAATATTTTGTATTTAATTTTTAATTTAATAAATCAGTTTCACTTTCATTTAGCAAGATTTCATTTATGCCCCCGTGACTCACTCTGAGCTACTGGATGCGATCATGCGAATGTGAAGTAAGGACTGATAGGAGAGAGTTGTTTTAATGGAGTTTGATACCGCACGCCAATGAAAAAATAAAAACATTCAGCTTTTCCCGGACAGCATAAACATGCGTTCCGTGATGATGATGTGACGATGAGTCTCCAGGAGATCATTCAGTGAGTGTGTGTGTTTGCGCGCTTAGAGATGTGTGTGTCTGTGGTGCTTTACTGACTCGCTAGGTGTGTATGTCCTGTCGCAAAATGTGGCTAAAAGTCCTTCAAGGTGTTAATAGTTTGACTACAGCGTTTACATATCTGCACTTCAATAATGCGACTAAAATAGGAAAATTCCACGTCTTAATTCCATTTGTGCTTATGACGATTATGACTTTTATCATATCTGAAGTGCTATTCCATTGCATGGATACGAACCATAATGTGTGACGTGGCACCCGCTGAACTCAGGTGTAAAAAGCGGTTACATCACACCCGCCCGCCCAACCGAGTGACAAGCGCAACTCCGAGGCCAACCTGGGTTGCCAGGTGTGTGGAAAGCACTTGATTTGCACATCAAATCCAATCCTGCCTTAGCAATCTTCAATGCTAATTTCACCCTCACGCTCCATCATAACATCACAACTGATGAGACAACTTTTCACCTCGACGAGAAATCTCGTCACGATTTAATCTCGCGAGATCTCGTCATACGAGATCTTGTTACACCCCTAGAAATAATATGTCAAAATTAAGAGTTTTTCTTTTAAACAAGCAATATAATCTGCCAATGGGGTAAGCAAAATAATCAAGTTTTTACTTTTGACGTAAGAATATTTAGCTTACCCCATTGGCAGATTATTTTGCTTGTTTTAAGGTAAAAATAACTTCATTTTGACTCATTTATTAAAACAAGACTAAGGGCCCTATATTATACACCCGGCGCAAGACGTGTATGGCGTGATTTGTTGCTATTTACAGACCAGCGCAACTAATTTTGACGTTTTGCACCACGTTGTTTAAATAGTAAATCCATTTGCGCCACTTTGTGGACTCATGAGTGTGCTGGTCTATAAAGGAGGTGTGTTAAGGCGCATTGTTGGTGCGTTGCTATTTTGAGGAACTGAAATAAACCGCACCATTGACCAACTAACAGCTGCTCTAAAGTCCAGCGCAGAGTGCGTTAGTTATGTGCCTATGCAGGTCCAAACGCTTACATATTGCTTAATTCACACAGGATGTACAGCAATACACAAATATCTTTACATATGAAAACAATTAAAGGATTAAAATGTTACAAAAATTATTCTTTTCTACATAAATATAAAAACCACCGCCTGCATGCCTTCTTCAGCTTTTCAGTTTATTTATGTCAATTTGCAATTGTATAATGTTGTTGTTATTATTATTATTAGCAGTATTATTTATTATATGCATATTTATATTTGTTTAATTAAAACAAGTTCAGATTTGTCCACCTGTTGGGTTTTGGAGACGTCTGCATCACCATATGGGACATAAGAATAGGACGTGTGTTTGGATATAACTCAGTTTTTTGACCACACTTCCTTATTATTGTTCATTTATTCATTTGCTGGAAATTTGAACTGAATTTAGAAATAGTTTTAAAACAAATCTTTGCGCTTAACAAACGAAAAGAAATATGTCGGCAAATGGATGTCTTCAGTGGAGTGCGTACAACACCGTTTCCTTACTCTACGAAAGTAAAGGAGTAAAGTAAAGTTTAAAAGTAAAGTAAAGAGGTCGAATGGAGGAGGCTCATTCTTTATCCTCGCGCTGCAGATGCTCTGTTTAACTGTTTTCTCACTAGTGAATCGTTTAGTTTTTCCACTTACAAAGTTTGCCATGTAAATAGCAAATGTGCCATGGGGTGACGCAACTGACTCTTAAAGGGAATGGGAGATGAGACTCTAATTGGTTTAATGCACGTTATGCTCAAAACACACCCATAACACATTTAGAGAATAAGCACAACCCTGTTAGACCATGTGCCGGGGCTCAGAGCGTATTTTTCTATCCTTAAAATAGCGGGATTTTAAAAAAGTGGATTCGGACACACCATTAATGCGTTTGCACCATGCGCTTTAGACATGTGCCTAGATCGTTAAAATAGAGCCCTGAATATGTTTTACTTGTCTTAAGAAAATGCTTCATGCTTTAAGAATTTTTAGATATTTGAGTAAGATAAGTAAGAAAAGCATTTTTTGCAGTGTGTCTGGTCACATTTTTATTTAAGGTTGGGTTTTGAAAAGTTTTTGTATACATATTGTGAATATGTGATACTGGACCACAAAAACAGCCTTTAAGGGATAGTAAGATACTCACTATTTACTTGCCTTAAAGGGCTTATAAACCTTTATGAGTTTCTTTCTTTTGTTGTACACACACACACACACACACACACACACACACACACACACACACACAAAGATATTTTGAAGAAAACCTGTAATCATCGACTTCCATAGGAAAGACAAATACTATGGAAGTCAATGGTTACAGGTTTCCAACATTTTTCAAAATATCTTTTTTTGTGTTTAACAGAAGAAAAAAGTCATAAAGGTTTGAAACAAGTAAAGGGTGAGTAAATAATGACATACTTTTCATTTTTAGGTGAACTATTTCTTTAAGGCCTATACTTCAAACAAATTTCTTTATTGTTTTTCCATTTGAGGGCAAAAAGAAGTATGAAAAGTCAGAGTGACGGTATATTGTTTTCCAACACTCCAACACTCCTTCGATCCATATCTAGACTCGCAGGATGTTCTTTGCGTCACTCGCTTGGATTAAAAACGTTCATACGAATGAATGAAGAACACGTTAGAATTTAGAGCGAGTGAAGCAATGTGAATGTTCGCTTCACGTTTGGAGTGAACACGGCATTAGTTTGCAAAACTTTTCTTTTTTGAAGCCTCAGATTCAAGTTTTGGGTGACACGGTGGCTCTGTGATTAACACTGCCGCCTCACAGCAAGAAGGTCACTGGTTCGAGTCTCGGCTGGGCCAGTTGGCATTTCTGTGTGGAGTTTGCATGTTCTCCCTGTGTTGGCGTGGGTTTCCTCCGGGTTCTCCGGTTTCCCCCACAGTTCAAACACATGCGCTATAGGTCAGTTGAATAAACTAAATTGGCCGTAGTGTATGTGTGTGAATGATTGTGTATGGATGTTTCCCAGTACTGGGTTGCAGTACTGGGTTGCATCCGCTGTGTAAAACATATGCTGGATAAATTGGCGGTTCATTCCGACCCCTGATGAATAAAGGGACTAAGCCAAAGGAAAATGAATGAATGAATGAGATTCAAGTTTTTCAAATAGTAAATAGTATGCCAAATATTGTCCAATCCTAACACATCCACACATCCACGGAAAGCTTATTCATTCAGCTTTCAGATAATGTATACATCTCCACTTCACAAAATTGACCCTTATGACTGGTTTTGTGGTCCAGGGTCCACCTATAAGCTGTTTTGTTTTCATCTGAATTTGTTGTTTTATCTCAGGTCTGGTTCAGGGCATAATAACAGGTATCCGGGGGCTCTGTAATGGTCTCGGTCCTGCTCTGTACGGCTTTGTTTTCTTCCTCTTCAATGTGGAGCTGAGTGGGATCACCCCCATCCAGCCTGACTTCGCCATCCCGATACAGACGCCCACAGAGGTACACACAAATGAACCCTTATTAGGACTCTTTACTTGTTCAAAACCTGGTTGAGTTTCTTTCCTCTGTTGTAGAAGATATTTTGAAGCTGGTCAACAGTAACCACTGACTTCCATAGTATTTGTATTTCATACTATGGAAGTTAAAGGTTTTCCAACATTCTTCAAAATAGTTTCTTTTGTGTTCAACAGAATAAAGACACTCTCTATAAAGTTTGGAACCACTTGAGTCTGAGTAAATAGTGTAACATTTAATTTTTGTGTTGAGCTATCCCTTTAAATGCACAAGCTGTTTAAAAGCATGATGGATTCTGATTGGCTGTCAGTGTTTCATCATCTGGAAAAAGACAATTATTAATGTAAGAAGGAACACACAAAACTTTGCTATGATAGTCTGATAGAAATTCTTATTAGAGTAAATAGCCCTTGATTAATGTGATAAGCTATAGCACATTTAAAAAGTTCATAGCAACTGTAGTAAATATCAAAAATCTGTCATTTCAGCCCAAAACTTTTAATTAATTTAGGACAAAATAAAAATGAGCTATTTTCTAGGCTGATATGGCTAGGAACTATATTCTAGTGTAATAATCAAGAAACTTTGCTGCTGTACCATGGCTGCAGCAGGAGCAATGATATTACACAGAGATGTTACCAGCTGGGGACTATTTTCAGGTGCTGCGTAATATCACTACGCCTGCTGCAGCCATGGTACATTTTCATTTTCTGTTGGTCTTAGTCCACGATGTAACTACAGAGTCAAGCTTTAAATAGGAAAATTATTAAAACTCTTTTTTTGACATTTTTGAGCAAGATGCTAATGGTCTAATCCGATTCAATGATCTATGCTAAGCTAAGCTAAAAGTGCTCCTGTTAAAATTAGAGATCAGCTGAATGGATTCAGAAATGGTAAAACCAACTCTAGGAGAGATGTAAGATTAGCCCATTTCCAAAAAAGTGGAGTGTTCCTTTAAATATGCTGCTATCCTAATGTTGTTTTCCTTTCGCCACATGTAGAAGACTACAATCCCTGGTCCTCCATTCCTCCTGGGCGCCTGTACAGTAGTGGTGGCATTTTTAGTGGCTCTCTTTATACCAGACCACCCGACGCCCACATCGACGCCCTGCCAAACCCGTAAAAACAGTCTGGCCGGTGCTCACACCAACACACCGCTGCCAGGGAGCGATGAAGACTTCGAGCCACTGCTGGAGGACAGCACTGTGTGACTGAAATCCTCAACCTAAAATCATCACGGGGGAAAAAACATACGACAATGGCGTCAACACATCGCAAACCCTCCACCTGTCCGTGACTAACGCTTTGGGAGCGTGCAGTATTTATTTACCGTGTTTTATCTCATTTATGGTTCTGAACTCAGAGGCTTTTTTATTGAGAGTTTTTTTATAGTGACTCAGCACACTAAGGGCTCGATCGGGGGGGGGGGATCGGATGCACTGTAGTGGAGTTCGGACATTCAGTTTGTTTGAGTTTAAATGCAAAATCTTTATGTATATATAGATATAGATATTTGGGCAAGGTGCAGTGTAGGTTATTTACGGAGCTTGTGGTGACTTGAAGAGAAACTGGGTGAATTTCATGACAACACTGAACTCTATTTTGCTTGAAGAAAGTAAAGTCTGTTTTTAGACTTTATTCGTGACGTTATTTTTATGACAACTCAGCACAATTTCAGTCTCCAAAAACAGGCTTGCTTTGCGATTTTAAACATCTTCACAGGTTTCATGTAGGACTGCACGATATTGGGAAAAGATGTGATATTTGTTGTTGAGTGTTGCGATTACGATATTTCTTATGATATCACTAACTTTTATCAGCAACTGAAAAAAAATTATGTTTTGATCATACTAAAATAAACAGGTAATGGATATTTTTCTGAGCTAATTAAATAAAAAAAGATGTCAACCAGTGCAAACACGAATTACTGAAAACCTTGGCAGAAATTCGGATTCTGTTGGGCTGTTGTCATTTTCCTCTCGTCTCTTAGCATTAAGGTCTTTGCACACTGAAGTCCAAAATTTTCAGATGCATTTTTTTTGTATTCAAATCCGAACAATTCATCATGCACACATACCTTGCACACCGAGTCCGATGCGTATTAATTAATCCGTTGCGAAATAATTCGAATCAGCACCTCCAAGTCCAAGGCCATGTTGCTCCACCGGAAAAAGGTGGTTTGCCATCTCCAGGTTGGAGGAAAGTCCTTACCCCAGGTGGACGAGTTCAAGTATCTTGGGGTTTTGTTTACGAGTGAGGGAAGGATGGAACGTGAGATTGACAGGCGGATTGGTGCAGCGGCACCAGTAATGCGGTCGATGTACCGGTCCGTTGTGGAAAAGAAGGAGCTGAGCCGAAAGGCAAAGCTCTCGATTTACCGGTCAATCTACGTTCCTATGGTCTTGAGCTTTGGGTCATGACCGAAAGGACAAAATCTCGGATACAAGCGGCCGAAATAAGTTTCCTTCGCAGGGTGGCAGGGCGCACCCTTATAGATAGGGTGAGGAGCTCTGTCACCCGAGAGGAGCTCGGAGTAGAGCCGCTGCTCCTCCACATCGAGAGAAGTCAGCTGAGGTGGCTCGGGCATCTGTTTTGGATGCCTCCTGGACGCCTACCTAGGGAGGTGTTTCAGGCATGTCCCACCGGGAGGAGGCCTCGGGGAAGACCCAGGACACGCTGGAGGGACTATGTCTTCTGGCTGGCCTGGGAACGCCTCGGGATCCCCCCGGAGGAGCTGGAGGAGGTCTCTGGGGAGAGGGAAGTCTGGGGTTCTCTCCTGAGACTGCTGCCCCCATTTTGCCTTTCGCTTGTATGATGGTACTGAATTGTCAAAATACCTCAAAATGCAAATTTCGGATGCGGAAAATGTAAAAAAAAATTAACCCAATTAAAAAAATTTTTTTATCACGAACGAAAGTTTCGGAGGCAGTTTGTCAAGACGATTGAGGTCGAATAAATTTTTTTACGAGCGAAAATTACGTACGAAAATTTTAGATTCAGTGTGCAATAATAAATATTTTTAATTTCAACTCTACGTTCAACTATTGGAGAGGTGGGGATAAATATCGTAAAGGCCCCATCTGATTGGTCAGATTTAGATATTGCGATATGGATGTTGCATATACCATTATCGCGCTAACGAGACTTTTTCGGTATATTGTGCAGCCCTACTTTCATGTGATTCACCCAAAGAGAAGCAGAGATTTCTGACAGTATTTTTTTATACTGTATTGAGTGTTGTTGATTGAGTGAAGTTTCCTTACACAAGCCTTAAAGTCACATATCCTGTGGCATACGACAAGGTTTTAATAGATTAGAAACGCATCCGGTTGCATGAACCGTATTTGTGGCGATGTTAACCAAACCCAAGACACTACGGCACCAGCGGTTTGGTGTAGTCCTTTTAGGCCAGTTAGTATTATTATTATTATATATGGAGACAGCTTGATTGTGAAGTTCTTCAATTCTGTGTGTTTGCAAAGGTTCTATGCAGTAGTGTTGGTAACGATTAAAAAAAACATGTTAAAGTAAAATGGGTTGCGAATGCCATTTTTTTAATGTTGAGGATACAGTATTGCTTAAAATATAACATTTGTACTTTTTTCTTTAAAGTGAATTTTACCTTTCAAACAATTGGCATTCGCATTTGTTGAGCAATTGTGCTTAATATAATGTACGTATTTCCTTTAAATACAAGTAAGTATTTATTAAAAATAATCAGCCAACATCTACAGACCAGCTACCTCATTTTTTTGGAGGTTTTGTGGAATTCGACCTGAATATATTTGTATCTGCGTTTTGGTTTGTGTATAGCCACACTGCATTTTCACTATGGGATTTCTATATGGAAGAATCTCATTGTTTTGTTTATCAATTCTCATATTTTCTGATGCAGCGTACGTTTTCAAACCTGATGATTTGTTTTGCACAAACATACATATGAATTTCCAGAATAATGCTTTATATTTCCCAGAGGCCTCCGTGTGTGTGTTTAATGTGAAGAACACTGTGGAGCATCTCATTAGAGTCTGAGGTCATCATTTACACTGACCTGCGCTCATTTCCTGTTCCACATACACATCTTTCCTTCACTTCCGTCATCATGAGCAGAATGTCAATCTTTGCTTTCTATCATTTGTTTTCCACCCTTAACCTTTTCCCATATGTTTTGCATCGTTCCAGCCATATTTATCATGCAGTGAAATGACGTGAATCTTTCTTTGTAGAGCTTGAAATCGCGCTAATGTGTTTTTATGACCGCAGACAGTGTTTAATAACGGCTGGGCTGTAGTTCCCGCGCTTTTGGTTTTTGTACACATGATGTTCACAACTCGTAACGTTTTAATATGTAAAATAACAACTGTCATATTCATTACTTTAGGATTGTAAAGTATTGTACATGTACTGAATAGTATTACAGACAAATCTTTTTTCATATTGCCAGATACGCAATATTTTTGGAACAGCGTGCTGCTACGTGTGACGTCAAGCGACGTCAGGAGCTAATCACGTGTTCGATAACGTTAGCTTTTCCTTTTTTAACGTCAAGAATTTGTGTGTTTTTCAACGGGACACACAAGGTGCCTGAAGAGTTTAAAAAAAACATGTATGTTTGTAGTATTTCAATCTGACTGTAAATACTGAGTACATTGATGATGAAGATGAAATGTACAGGGACCCTTAATTATGTATTTATCGTCATGTATTGTGGGAATCTATTAAATAGGCGCAACAGAATAAAAAACACTAAGAGTTGTTGTGTGGTGTGCTTCTTTTTGCTGTTTCTCTTATCCGTTAGATGGCGCTGTCGCTATTTATTTTTTAGGTTTCTGAGCTTAAACATGAAGCATACATGTTTAAATGCAGTTTTTCATGGTAAATGAATATGGTAATCAATCAGTAAATATGAAACAAAGAATGTATAAAGGATTACTGTACCATGGCACTGTCATAGCACTTTCCCCCCTGAAGAACTACGTATAGTAAACACTGACATAATAGGCCTACAATAAAACGTTGGTCACACTTTATTTTAAGGTACAACAATATTTGCTAACGAATCATTAACTAAGACTTTAGCTCAATACATACTAATTTGTTGCTTATATAAAGTTTACGTATTGAGTATAATTAGGGATGTAGAATAAAGACATAATTACTAATAAACAGCCAATATCTTAATAATACATAGCTAATAAGCTACTAGCTAATAGTGGGAATCCGTACTTCAGCTAAAGTGTGTCCAAAACAACAAATATAGGTGTAAAAGTCTTGTAATGGCCCCAAGTAAAACTTCAGTGTGTTTTTTTTTCCACCCAATGAGTGCCCTAGGCTGGTTGTAGAGGAGTTTTCGCCATTTCCAGCCTGATCAAGCTGGGAGATGACCAGCTAAACCAGCTTGACCAGGCTGGTAGCCCAGCTATCTCCAGCTTAAACCAGGCTGGTCAAGTTGGTTTTAGCTGGTCATTTACCAGCCTGACCAGCTAAGACCAGACTGGAAATGGCCAAAACCCCTCTAAAGCCAGACTGGTTGACCAGCTAAAACCAGCCAACCAGGCTGGTTTAAGCTGGCTTTTTCAGCAGGGTTGTAAACAACTAGTTTGCAGTCTTTGACTGAAAATAGTAACACTGTGGATTAAAAGATTATTTGGCATCCTGCGGGGAAATATTTTCATAAACAGCCAATTCAACATGCATCATAATTTACTGTAAATCAGATTGTAGGCTGAGTTAATTTCAAATTCATAGCCAATCAGTGTGCAATAGTTTTCACCTGCTAAAAATCACACGCAAAATATTCCTTAGTGGTTTTTTTTTTTTTAACTACTGTGTGCCAGATTCATCCGTGTCTCCTCTGGATGGCAGTGTTGACGTGTCTCAAACACGTCTGACTGATGCTGAACTCTTGAGATCTCATAACCTCAGTTCAGTCTTTGAACACCTCAACCAAGTGTTTCAGAGGCAGTTCAATTTAGTGAGGCTACAAAACATTCCTCTGGTGTGAATGACTCACACACACACGCACGCACACACAGATATATACATAAATACATGCATGCATAACATAACCAGCATGTATCATTTTCCATTCACTTCACTGGGATTTGCCATTTTGGTTTAGTTTTCATGCTGATGAATTACTAGTACTTTCATGAATATGAATTAGCCTGCATCTGTGTTGTCTCCACCGAAAGTCCAGTTCTGCTCCTGGAGGGCCAATGTCCTGCATATTTCACATCCTACCCCAATTAAACACACCTGAATTAGCTAATTAAGGCATACTAGAAACTTCCAGACTGCTGTGTTAAGGCTGGTTGCGGCTAAACCAGAGATCGTTTTGCTATTGGGAGATGATAGACACACCGTAAACAATGATTAGTTGACTTTACTTAAAATAAGTGAGTAAACCTGTTGCTTTTACAATTAGTGAAGTGAAGTGAAGTGGAGTGTAGTGTGGCCAAGTATGGTGTCCCATACTTGGAATTTG
>CAIGQV010019082.1:2116034-2132494 GCA_903798115.1 Danio jaintianensis
TGCTAAATTACTGTAATTCGTACATTTTTTAAATCTGTAAAATTTACGGTAAAAACAACATCTGTGGTTTCCAGAACTTTATTGTTAAAATATAGTAGAAACCGTAGTATGTAGTAAAAAATGTAGTAAATCCAATTAATCTTTTTTTTTCAGTGTATGGTTCTCATCTGTGACCCTTTAGCTCAGCTTTCCTGCAGAGTTGAGCTCAAGCCACGATCAAACTCACCTGCTTGTAACTTCCTAGCAATCCATACGACTGTGATTAGTTTCTTCATTTGTGTTTGATTGGAGTGATTAGAAAGAGGATCTCGAGGGCCACAGTTGAGAAGTGATGCCTGTTCTATGGCACTGCGGTGAAAACACACATTAGGAAAGTTTATTTGAGTTTGAGCAAGACTGAGTTTGGACACTCCTGAGGAATAATTCAAATGTCTTGAGGGACCAGTGAAGGTTCAGCAGCATGTGCAAAACTTTTTTTCCTTGTTCAGTGACACTTAAAGGGGACCTATGATGCAAAAATCACACGTATAAGGGGTTTAAACACAGTTGTGTGGGAATAGTGTGTGAATATAACCAGCTTCTGATAGTAAAAATGTATTAATTTTATTTTTTATAATCACACTTGATCAAAACAGTCTGCAGAAACACTTTGATTGACATTCTCCCTTTGTACGTGTCATCAGAGGTGGAAAGCCCTGCCCATTAGTGACCATCTCTCCCTCATTAGCATAAACAACTCTGAGTGAGAAGCGGCCGTCTGCTTAGAATTTTTACCTGCTGAAGATAATGTCAGTGACTAGGGGATTATAAATGTGAAGTGACGCACAGAAGTTTGTAGCTCCGCCCTCTTCTGAAAAGAGCACAATCTCATTTGAATTTAAAGCGACAGTCACCAAAACGACACAATTTGGATCAAAGCCTAAAAGGGGCAGTTTCAAAGAGTTATAAAACATTTTTTGTGAGGTAATTTCAGCTGAATCTTCACACACACACTCTAGGGGCATCACAGGCTTATTTTACATCTTGTAAAAACCCGCATAATAGGTGCCCTTTAATACTGACACTGTAATATAATCTAAAAAAATACAATTAAAGATCATAAAAGGGTAATAACAGTCGTTCATAAGAGTCTTATAGCTATTTGTCAAAGATGAGATGTCCCATTTTGTCTACATTGTTAAATTAACAAGTGATTTTATACATAGAAAATCAAAGTACAGTGGTCCCTCGCTATAACATGGTTCACCTTTCGTGGCCTGGCAGTTTCGCGGATTTTTTCTGTGCAATTTGACATGCTTTTTTTTTTTTTTTTTTTTTTTTTTTACAGCGCATTGTGTTCTGATTGGCTGTAGACCATTGTCAATCAATCTCCTCCGTTTCTCCTGTACAGTACAGAATGTTCAGCTTGCCAAATTAACAGAAATCTTCAGTCGCTAGCAGTGTGAGTTTCAATAAGGATGCAAAAAGGGTTGTAATTAACCGCAGCAAGACCATTGTAACCATCGCACATCGGATGCGACGCGCCACGCAGCGTCATGCAAACAGGTTTATATCAGGGTACGCACACCATCGGCTGTCTGCGGTGCCCAGCTACAACTCAGGACACTGTTCATATTTCTTTTTTGGACAGGACAGTAGAGAGTATTGACAAGAAAGTGTGGGGAGTAGAGAGAGGAAGGATCGGCATAGGACCTCGAGGTGGGAATCGAACTCAGGTCGCCATTAGAACCGGACTGCATGTGTCGACGCACTAACCACTACACCATTGGTGCCGACACTGTTCATATTTCTGCCGCACCACAGAGTGCCATGTGAATAATTTAATTTTAAATAACATGCGATTGTGCGTGTCCGGTGTGTTACTTCCAACTGTCAAGTGCGCGGCGTATGCGGTGTACAACACCCTTAAGGATGGAGTCTGCTTTAGTTTTGTGGATCAGTGACTGCAGGAAAAAGAACATTACTCTGGAGGCCAACATTATCCGCACAAAAGCTAAAGAGCTTTATGAACCTTTTGCTGACAGCGATGAATGTGTGCGCCTGACCACAGGTTTGGATCTTTGCTTTCATTCTATAATACTGCACTTATTTTTCTACAAAAGTCTGAACTTTGAGAGTGTTTAAGCAAGTGAAAATGTTAATGCCTGTCAGAGAGAAGTGTATAAAGTGTGCAGTGAGGGGTTTTACAGCCTTAAAACATCTATAATAATTGTAAAAAATAAAGCGGACTACTTCTTGGATTTTGCCTATCACGGGTTATTTTTAGAACGTAACTCCCACGATTAACGAGGGACCACTGTACCTACTTTAAAAGGTCTGTTGAAGTATATCTAAATTTAGTGACGATACTAAATTATATATTTAACTTTATTAAATCTTTTGGTGACATGGGCAGGGCCTGACAACCTTTTCTTTTTTTGCTATTTCTGTGTAGAATTTTGTAAAAATAATCAGTGGATTTCTGCAGAATGATTTTGAGAGTTTGAACTAAAATCATAAGAAATCAAATAATTGAAAAACATTTATGTAAAAAATGTATTTAGGGTTTAAATTGCTAATTCAAATCAATATGAAACACTTGTTTGGTAAAAAAAAAAAAAAGCAGCAGTTCTCTCCTACATCCACAAAAATAACTATTACTATTAAAATATTACTTTATAAATTGTATTGTACACAAATCATCTAAGCATTTAAATATTCAGTGATGCGTAATAATTATAATTCAATTATAATATAACTAATATTATATTATTCATTCATTCACTTTCTTTTCGGCTTAGTCCCTTTATTAATCTGGGGTCGCCACAGCGGAATGAACCGCCAACTTATCCAGCATATATTTTACGCAGCGAATGCCCTTCCAGCTGCAACCCATCACAGGGAAACATCCATACACACTCATACACTACGGACAATTTAGCTTACCCAATTCACCTATAGCGCATGTCTTTGGACTTGTGGGGGAAACCGGAGCACCCGGAGGAAACCCACGCCAACACGGGGAGAACATGCAAACTCCACACAGAAATGCCAACTGACCCAGCCGAGGCTCGAACCAGCGACCTTCTTGCTGTGAGGCTATTGTGCTACCCACATATATATTATATTATATATTATATAATATATTATACACCCGCAGCCTATATTATATTATATTATATTATATTATATTATATTATATTATATTATATTATATTATATAAATAGTATACCAATACTATAAAACGTTTTTTATTATGTTTATTTCAGTTATATGCATTATATCTATTACATATTAATCAATATTTAAAGATTTCATGTGCAATTCGTGTATTTTGAGTATTTCGGGGCCAACCTATGATGGTAAATGAGTTTACATAGTTTTTTACATTTTATATTTCAGCAGATTATTCTTGTTGTCAATATGCCTTACATCAAACATGTCAAATCCAGTTCCTGGAGGGCCAACTCTGCACAGTTTAGCTTCAACCCTAATTAAACACACCTGATCAGGGTTGGAACTAAACTGTGCAGAGCTGCGGCCCTCCAGGAACTGGATTTGACACCTGTGCCTTACATCATTTTAGATTTTACCATATAAGCTGCACGGAATGACATTTTTAATGAGTGTATTTGGTGCATTTCTGTATATGATATAGTCACTTTGAACAAGTCAACTTATAATATATGGAAAAAAAGTTAGACTTTCGTTGTTTCGATGCCTGAAAAAACCCTTTTTGTTTTTGTCACCAAGCCATATATCCGTAGAAAAGGTATCCAGAAAAGGTATTGGTAATTTCCTGCCAGGACATTTTCTGTGCACTAAAACCCAACACAGCGCAATGCACAAGTCAAAATACAAGAAAGCACCTGTGAAAAATCAATACAGAAAAATTTCCTTTATATTAACACTACACCAGGTCCTATTCAACAGACTTTTTTTTAGGAGTGTAAAGCCATATGCTGCTTTATTAGAGAAACAGACCCTCATTTATGTCACTGTTTCTCTGGAAAACATCCAATCTGCTATACTGCACTTCCACATATAACCTTTTTTATTTTTCCCAAATGATGTTTAACAGAGCGAGGAATTTTTCACAGTTTTTACTATAATATTTTTTCTTCTGGAGAAAGTCTTATTTGTTTTATTTCGGCTAGAATATAAGCAGTTTTTTTTTTTTTTTAAACCATTTTAAGGTCAATATTATTAGCCCCCTTAAGCAATATTTTTTTTCCAATTGCCGAATACTAGTATCTTAAAAAATATCTAGTCAAATATTATGTGCTGTCATCACGGCAAAGATAAAAGAAATCAGTTATTAGAAATGAGTTATTAAAACTATTATGTTTAGAAATGTGTTGTAAAAAAATCTCTCCGTTAAACAGAAATTGAGGGAAGAAAAAAGGGGGGGGGGGAGGTTAATAATTCTGACTTCAACTATATGTTCTCTTAAAATGGATGTTAAAGTATTGCTAAATTATTCAATATATCATAATGAGCTACTTCAGGCGTCAGTATGTTGTTAATGTGCTTAATATAATGAACGTGGCACATGTAACTGCACATATGGTTTCCTTAATACACGTATATCTTTTGACAGCGTGCAATCTGCCACACATCTGTGTAGTTCATAAATATTGATATTTGTAGTTCTTCTGACATGAGAGTATTTACTCTCATAGGAGCTGTGAATGGATGAATTATGATGTTTGCGGAGGGTTTTATGCATCGGCTGAATGTCTCCATTACAGAGGTCAGATCAATGTGTTCGTCTGATTTTGGAGGTGAATTTCTCTCTCTGAAAGAACTCTCTCTCTCTCTTGTTCAAAGTCAAATTCAAACTTAGTTTATTGCTAAATGATAAATACAGTTGAAGTCAGAATTATTAGCCCCCATGTATATACATGGGGGGTAATAATTCAAGAGGGCTAATAAAAAGGGGGAAAAAGTATATATATTTATGCAACAATTCTGTCTGATTCTTCTATCTGATAACCGTGTGATATTCTGCAATAACAGCACTCGTACAGCCTCTTCACTCTTGTGTATTACTAAACTCACTACAGTTTGACAAATATTGCAGCTGTTTCTGAGAGACAACACGTTGGCGAAAATGAGAATTCTGTGAAAAGGTTCAGTATTGAAGACGCCTGGTGCCACACTCTAATCAGCTAATGAACTCAAAACACCTGCAAAGGCCTTTAAATGGTCTCTTAGTCTAGTTCTGTAGCCTACACAATCATGAGGAAGATGGGTGATTTGACAGTTCGTCCAAAAGACCACTGTTGACACTTTGGTCATTGCAAAAGAGGCTGGCTATTCACAGAGCTCTGTGTCCAAGCACATTAATAAAGAGGCGAAGGGAAAGAAAAGATGTTGTAGAAAAAAAGTGTACAAGCAATAGGGATAACAGCACCCTGGAGAGAATTGTGAAACAAAACCCATTCAAAAATGGTGGGGGAGAAAAGAGTGGACTGCAGCTGGAGTCAGTGCTTCAAGAACCACTACGCACAGACGTATGCAAGACATTGGTTTCAGCTGTTTCAGCTAGTGTCAAGCCACTCTTGAACAACAGACAGCGTCAGAAGCGTCTCGCCTGGGCTAAAGACTGGACTGCTGCTGAGTGCTCAAAACTTATGTTCTCGGATGAAAGTCAATTTTGCATATCCTTTGGAAATCAGGGTCCCAGAGTCAGGAGGAAGAGAGGAGAGGCACGCAATCCACGTTGCTTGAGGTCCAGTGTAAAGTTTCCACAGTCAGTGATGGTTTGGGGTGCCATGTCATCTGCTGGTGTTGCTCCACTGTGTTTTCTGAGGTCCAAAGTCAACGCAGCTCTATACCAGGACGCTTTAGAGCACTTCATGCTTCCTGCTGCTGACCAACTTTATGGAGATGCAGATTTCATTTTCCAACAGGACTTGTCACCTGCACACAGTGCCAAAGCTACCGGTACCTGCTTTAAGGACCATGGTTTCCCTGTTCTTGATTGGCCAGCAAATTCGCCTGACCTTAAGCCCATAGAAAATCTATGGGGTATTGTGACGAGGAAGATGCGATATGCCAGAGCCAACAATACAGAAGAGCTGAAGGCCACTATCAGAGCAACCTGAGCAGTGCATAACACAGACTGATCCACTCCATGCCACGCCACATTGCTGCAGTAATTCAGGCAAAATGAGCCCCAACTAAGTATTGAGAGCTGTGCATGCTCATGCTTTTCATGTTCATACTTTTCAGTTGGCCAAGATTTCTAAAAATCCTTTCTTTGTATTGGTCTTAAGCTATATTCTAATTTTCTGAGATACTGAATTTGGGGTTTTCATTAGTTGTCATCAGAATCATCAAAATGAAAAGAAATAAACACTTGAAATACATCAGTCTGTGTGGAATGAATGTATACATTATACAAGTTTCACTTCTTGAATGGAAATAGTGAAATAAAGCATCTTTTTGAAGATATTCTAATGATATGACCAGCACCTGTATATATATTTTAATCAATGTCAATGAAGTAGGGGTGTGACAAGATCTCGTATGACGAGATCTTGCGAGATTAAATCGTGACGAGATTTCTCGTCGAGGTGAAAAGTTGTCTCATCAGTTGTGATGTTATGATGGAGCATGAGGGTGAAATTAGCATTGAAGATTGGAGGCAGGATTGGATTTGATCTGCAAATTAAGTGCTTTGCACACACCTGGCAACCCAGGCTGGCCTCAGAGTTGCGCTTGTCACTCGGTTGGGCGGGCGGGTGTGACGTAACTGCTTTTTACACCTGAGTTCAGTGGGTGCCACGTCACACATTATGGTTCGTATCCATGCAATGGAATAGCACTTCAGATATGATAAAAGTCATAATCGTCATAAGCACAAATGGAATTAAGACGTGGAATATTCCTATTTTAGTCGCATTATTGAAGTGCAGATATGTAAACGCTGTAGTCAAACTATTAACACCTTGAAGGACTTTTAGCCACATTTTGCGACAGGACATAGCCTACACACCTAGCGAGTCAGTAAAGCACCACAGACACACATCTCTAAGCGTGCGCAAACAAACACACACACACACTCACTGAATGATCTCCTAGAGACTCATCGTCACATCATCATCACGGAACGCATGTTTATGCTGTCCGGGAAAAGCTGAATGTTTTTATTTTTTTCATTGGCGTGCGGTATCAAACTCCATTAAAACAACTCTCTCTTATCAGTCCTTACTTCACATTCGCATGATCGCATCCAGTAGCTCAGAGTGAGTCACAGGGCATGAATGAAATCTTGCTAAATGAAAGTGAAACTGATTTATTAAATTAAAAATTAAATACAAAAAATTGCATATATATATATTTCAGTTCAGTGTGTGGAAAGAAGTTTGATTTCTCATGTGAAATTCTACAGGGGAGAAGCCAGTCAGTAGAGTTTATAGCTAAATATTTAGCAGTGTTTGCATGTCCTTTACCACATAGAATTCATTTAAATAGAAATAAAATACCATTCATTACAATGTTTTTAAAAAGCACCTCAATTGTTTTTTCTATTTTATGATATTTTTTTTCTAGTTCAATAAAAATCTATTTTCCATTCATGTATTAGCAGATAGGCGACGCGGTGGCGCAGTGGGTAGCACGTTCGCCTCACAGCAAGAAGGTCGCTGGTTCGAGCCTCGGCTGGGTCAGTTGGCATTTCTGTGTGGAGTTTGCATGTTCTCCCCGTGTTCGCGTGGGTTTCCTCCGGGTGCTCCGGTTTCCCCCACAAGTCCAAAGACATGCGCTATAGGTGAATTGGGTAAGCTGAAATTGTCCGTAGTGTGTGTGTATGAATGTTTCCCAGTGATGGGTTGCAGCTGGAAGGGCATCCGCTGCGTAAAACATATGCTGGATAAGTTGGCGGTTCATCCCGCTGTGGCGACCCCAGATTAGCCGAAAAGAAAATGAATGAATGAATATTAGCAGATATTTTGCTAATATTTAAAATTATATATAAAAAGATTATTTTCCATTCACAAAGGCTATTAGCAAAAGATTTAGCAGTGTTTTCATGTCCTTTACTGCGTATAATTCATTAAAATAGAAGTAAAATAACATTCATTACAAGTTGATTTAAAAAAAGCACCTAAATACTTTTGCGATTTATGTTTTTTTTTCAGTTGAATAAAAGACGATTTTCCATTCATATATTTCATCATTGAGGGTTTCTTAAAAATAGTGTAAAAATTTCGTCTCGTCCCGTTCTCGTGAAGCCAATCTCGTATCTCGTCTCGTGGAGTAGGCATCTCGTCACACCCCTACAATAATAATATATATAATAATTCTGAAAGCAATTTCAACAATGATGTTTCTGTGTGGTTATTTATAAATGTGGCATGGGCTTAAAATGCCGAACAATTTTTAAAAACTACATCTTTATCCTTATAGTTATTGTCCTTGGAGTGAACAGGCCTTAAAAGATGACAGAATGCTGGTATTTCCTTTAAAGTCAGTGAAGGACAGTGAAGATCTGCGCTGTGTTTGATAGCATGTGCAGTGTATTGTGGGAGGACTGCTGCTCCTGATGGTGTTTTGTTCGCTCTGTCTTAAAGCTGAGCAGATGAAGCCCTCGTGCTGTTCCCTGAAAGCCTGTGTGCTTATCTGCTGTGTGAGGACAGAGCCATGAATTCAGCTGAGCAACAGACAGCCACAGAAACTACGAAACCAGGATCTCCACCTAGTATGACTTTATATACTTACTCTTACTTACTCCCAGGGCCATTTATATCGAAGTTGATATTTTGCCGCACCATATTGGTGTTTCGTAACAAGATGTGACAAACGAGATATTGGATGCGAGTATGAACTGCTGGAAAAGTGTTGTATTAATGGAGTTTGATACGGGGAAAAAACCTCCGCATTTCGTGATGCAGGTGTCTGTGGTGCTTCACTGACTCGGTAGGTGCAGAGAATAGTGTCAAACAGCCGTGTGTGTATCGACTATCCTGTCGCAAAATCCTTCACGGCGGTAATAGTTTGATTGCGGTGTTTACATGTCTGTACTGCACTTCAATAATGCGACTAAAATCGGCATACTCCACATGTCTTAATTCCATTACTGTTTAGTTCGATTATGACCATAATCAGATTAAATTAATCAAAAATCGATGTTTACATGGTAGACTCTTAATCAGAGTATTGTCTTAATCCTATTAAAATCGGATTACTGGTGTCCATGTAAACGCACTCACTGATTGGATGATCACTGAGTCTATGTCATTTCTGTGCAGTATCGCCCAACATGCTATGAGTAAAAATGTTACTATTTACCAGATCAGCAGGGCCAGTTGTAAAAGACAGATTGCTGGAAAAGTCAGATTTTACACAATCAACTGAAATTCAGTTTAGTTTAAACAGTAGGCTATTGTTATGATCACCAGCCATCTAGCGGCTGCAGATCGCCGGTAAACACACAATTCACTAAAGAACTACAAATCTGCCAGTATATGGACTACAAGTTCCAGTCATGCACTGCTCACATGCAGCTGTTCCGCATTCTGTTGATTTCACACACTCACGGCTGGGAGTTGCTAACGCACACCTCTTTGCTGTGTCTTGTTTAACTGTACTGTGATATTACGACGCGTTTCCTTTGCCTTGTCTTGCCGTGTTTGATCCTCACTATGTTTGTTCATTCATCCATTCATTCATTCATTCATTCCTGTCTGCTGCCTGCCTTTTGACCATCCACCTGTTTATGACTCTGGATTGCCCTTATATATCTGTTTGCTCCTGTGTTAACTGTTGCTTGCCTGATTATTCTATGTTGAATAAACCCTGCATTTGGATCTGCGCCTCTGTTACATAACAACTATATAAATGTAATTTAATATGTTCATTTTCTGGCATAACTGCATAGTTTCAGTCTTAAGAATGTGATGAATCAAAAGAATGAAGTACTTAATATATTCCACTTAAAAAAAATGACTGAAATGAGTGAGTGAAATCGAGCGCTCTGTACTCCAGAAGGGATGCCGATTTGTTTTGCTCATTGATAAATCCTTCAGACGGATTAGGTTTTTTATAAATTTTTCATGGAATTTTCAACTCGTCGGTCAGACCCTGTGATAGTTATTTAACCCTTTGCGAGCTGTCTATTAGTAATGAAACAAAGACTTTGGATTTCTGTCATGTATACAAACGTTACTTATCTAATTTTTAAACTATACATCAATAGTATTGCGCTGTAGTTGTCATCTTGTGGTCAGACGTGGAAATTCATTTGAAGCATGAACTCACAGTGCATTAGGGGTATTTTCTAGCTGTTGAGTGTACAGTCGTGGCCAAAAGTTTTGAGAATTACATAAATATTGAAAATTGGAAAAGTTGCTGCTTAAGTTTTTATAATAACAATTTGCATATACTCCAGAATGTTATGAAGAGTGATCAGATGAATTGCATAATCCTTCTTTGCCATGAAAATGAACTTAATCCTGAAATAACTTTCCACTGCATTTCATTGCTGTCATTAAAGGACCTGCTGAGATCATTTCAGTAATCGTCTTGTTAACTCAGGTGAGAATGTTGACGAGCACAAGGCTGGAGATCATTATGTCAGGCTGATTGGGTTAGAATGGACTTGACATGTTAAAAGGAGGGTGATGCTTGAAATCATTGTTCTTCCATTGTTAACCATGGTGACCTGCAAAGAAACGCGTGCAGCCATCATTGCGTTGCATAAAAATGGCTTCACAGGCAAGGATATTGTGGCTACTAAGATTGCACCTAAATCAACAATTTATAGGATCATCAAGAACTTCAAGGAAAGAGGTTCAATTCTTGTTAAGAAGGCTTCAGGGCTCCAAGAAAGTCCAGCAAGCGCCAGGATCGTCTCCTAAAGAAGATTCAGCTGCGGGATCGGAGTGCCACCAGTGCAGAGCTTGCTCAGGAATCGCAGCAGGCAGGTGTGAGTGCATCTGCACGCACAGTGAGGCGAAGACTTTTGGAAGATGGCCTGGTGTCAAGAAGGGCAGCAAAGAAGCCACTTCTCTCCAAAAAAAACATCAGGGACAGATTGATCTTCTGCAAAAAGTATGGCGAATGGACTGCTGAGGACTGGGGCAAAGTCATATTCTCCGATGAAGCCCCTTTCCGATTGTTTGGGGCATCTGGAAAAAGGCTTGTCCGGAGAAGAAAAGGTGAGCGCTACCATCAGTCCTGTGTCATGCCAACAGTAAAGCATCCTGAGACCATTCAAGTGTGGGGTTGCTTCTCATCCAAGGGAGTGGGCTCACTCACAATTTTGCCCAAAAACACAGCCATGAATAAAGAATGGTACCAAAACGCCCTCCAACAGCAACTTCTTCCAACAATCCAACAACAGTTTGGTGAAGAACAATGCATTTTCCAGCACGATGGAGCACCGTGCCATAAGGCAAAAGTGATATCTAAGTGGCTCGGGGACCATAACGTTGAAATTTGGAGTCCATGGCCTGGAAACTCCCCAGATCTTAATCCCATTGAGAACTTGTAGTCAATCCTCAAGAGGCGGGTGGACAAACAAAAACCCACTAATTCTGACAATCTCCAAGAAGTGATTATGAAAGAATGGGTTGCTATCAGTCAGGATTTGGCCCAGAAGGTGATTGACAGCATGCCCAGTCGAATTGCAGAGGTCCTGAAAAAGAAGGGCCAACACTGCAAATACTGACTCTTTGCATAAATGTCATGTGATTGTCGATAAAAGCCTTTGAAACGTATGAAGTGCTTGTAATTATATTTCAGTACATCACAGAAACAACTGAAACAAAGATCTAAAAGCAGTTTAGCAGCAAACTTTGTGAAAACTAATATTTGTGTCATTCTCAAAACTTTTGGCCACGACTGTACATGGGTTGTAGGCTCATTATTGCTGTGCAATGTGGGATTGATTGAATGCACTTCACAACATCCTCTATGGTTTCGGACACCACAAGAAATGGCTGCTCTCTGAAATAATGCACTATTTGAGGGTATTTTGGATACAGCCTCAGTGTCTGATTTCCTTATTTAGTTTGTAACCAATATGGTGATTTATCTGAAGAAGCAGAGATGGGAGAAACCATTTTCCTTCGTCTTTACACTCGAATTACTGGACAGACATTTAAAATACAGAGAACTAATACTAATTCTTCTATTTAATCATAAATACATTCACGATGAATGTATTCATGATTATATTCATATACTGCAATAAACACATCAACTGAATCAATAAACAGTACCGTTTTTATTATTATATATATTATTGCCTAAAATTAATCTAAAACATGGATTTTTTTACTCATAACTGAATGAAAAAATAACACAGCATATGGTTTAATGTATAAAACCCAACAAGCTGGGTGAAAACAACCCAGCATGTGTTCTGTTAATCAATAATGTTCAATTTCTTGCACAGACCGATGGTTTCTCTTCATGAGACCTCAGTGTGTCATCAGGAGCCACGGGGATTGATTTGGACTTGTTTGTGTGTGTTTATTTTATCTTAAAAATGGGTAACCATTGATAACCATTATACCAAGGACCACAAATTCAGCTAAAAATCTTCTTTAATGTTCTACTGAGGAAGAAAAAAGTCACCTACATCTTCAATAAATTAAGAGTGAGTGAATGAACTGTAAATGTTCATTTTTGGGTGAACTATCCCTTTAACACAGTTCGGGGATGCAGGACCATTTGTTTATTTCCATAGAAGAAAACACTTGCAGTGCTATCTACATAAACATGAGAGAGAAGAACTAGACTGGCTGCATAATCAAAACACAGCGTGATGGAGCTTATAAAGTCCAGCAGCAACTTTATGCTGCTTTAATAAGATATATCATTTGGAATCTACAAAGAAAGCACACTGCAAAACACACACACGCTCACACACACGCACACAAAAATCAAGCACAAGATACTTGCCAGTGGGGTAAACAAAATGACGGGGTAAAATGACTCCCTAAAACTATTTATCTGACTGGTAATGTATCCACTGAAAAATATCTATGAATCCTAAAGAAATTGCTTAATATTTCATGCTCAAAAATGACCTTATTTTGACATAAACATATTCTGTTAAGATTTAAGATTATGAATACTGATATCCTTTTCAGGATGTTCATGGTTCTTTCAATAGTTTTACAAAAACATCGAGGCCTTTTTTTTGTTCTAACCATGTGCAGAATCATGGTAGAAACACTATCAAATTACTAAAACATGCTAGCCACATGCTAACCTAAAATAAATGAGCAGTATGTGCGAGAAACATCAACAGCGCTAAATCAAGCTTGAAACATGCTAGTGCATAATCATGGTAGGAACATTAAATTACTCAAACATGCTAGCCACATATTAAGTATGTTAGAAAAATGTCAACAATGCCAAATGCTAAAAACATGCTATCAAATTACTAAAATATGCTAGCTATGTGCTAAAATATGTTAACAGTATATTAGAAATATGGCGGCAGTGAAAAATTATGCTTGACACATGCTAGCAGTGTGCAGAATCATCCTAGAAACATTATCATTACTAAAACATGCTAGCCACATGCTAAAATATGTTAGTAGTATGTGTTAGAAACATGTCAACAGTGTTAAATCATGCTAGAAACAGGCTATCAAAACTAGTAAAATATGCTAGCCACATGCTAAAATAAATCAGCAGTATGTGTGAGAAACATGAGTCAACAGTGCTAAATCATGCTTGAAACATGTTAGTGCAGAATCATACTAAAACATGCTAGCCACATGCTAGTCTAAAATAAATTAGCAGTATGTGTGAGAAACATGTCAACAGTGTTAAATTATTCTTGAAACATGCTAGTGCATATCTATGGGAGAAACATGCTATCAGATTACTAAAACATGCTAGACATGTGCTAAAATATGTTAGCAGTATGTGTGAAAAACATGTCAACAGTGCTGATTCATGCTAGAAACATGCTATCAGATTAGTAAACCATGCTAGCCACGTGCTAAAAATATATTAGCAGCATGTGTGAGAAACATATCAACAGTGCTAAATCATACTTGAAACATGCTAGTGCATATCCATGCTAGAAAGTTGCTATCAGATTACTAAAACATGCTAGCCACGTGATAAAATATGTTAGCAGTATGTGTCAGAAACATGTCAACAGTGCTAAATCATGCTTGGAACATTCTAGTGCAGAACCATGCTAGAAACATTAAATTACTATGCTAGCCACATGCTAAAATATGTTAGCAGTATGTGTTAGAAACATGTCAACAGTGCTAGATCATGCTTGAAACATGCTATAAACATGCTATCAAATTACAAAAATATGCTAGCAATGTGCTAAAATATGTTAACAGTATATTAGAATATATGGCGGCAGTGACAAATTGTGCTTGAAACATGCTAGCAGTGTGCAGAATCATGCTAGAAACATTCTACTAAATCATGCTAAAGGCATGCTAACAATGTAATAAACGGGCAAATATTTGGTTGAACTATGATTTTAAGATGTTTAAAAGAAATGACTGCTAAATCATGATAAAAATGCGAGCAAAGTGTTAAAACATGCTAGCTATATAATACACTGTTAGAAACTTGTTAGCAACAAGTTGATAGCAAACGAGACATACTAAAAACATGGTTAAATGTTGGTTCTAAAATGGTTTAATAATTCTAATAACTTGGTAGCTTAATAATATTTGGTAATTTCAAGAACTTCAATGTTTGAATCGGTTTTGTTAATTTTTAAAACATATTTTATTTCAACATATAATATGTAATATATTAAAAATAATAATTTAATATACAATATTTACATTTAGAATTTAAAAAGCCATTTCATAAATATAAAGTTTTGAAAATAAATGCTTGTTCTCATTAGTGAAACATCACTCACATATTCATAACATTAAAATATAGCTGTTTACATTCTACCTCAGGTATCATCCCATATAGAAATATGATATATGACTTATGAGATACAAGTTCATGATTTCACATATATGTCATATATGCAACATATTTCAAAATGTACATGTTTACACACACACACGCACGCACGCACACACACACACACACACATATATATATACACACATTTTTTTCTAACTGTTGGAATTACAAATATGTACAGGTATGTTCAAATATATTATTAGCAATATACTGTGTATATATATATATATATATATATATATATATACAGCCATATATCAGATTTCCAGGATATGTCATTCTTGCATAGCCATTAATTAATTCTGGAATATTAAAAAGCATATTACGAGTGTCATTTCATTTGGTACTGACACGTCGACTGTGTAGAAAAACACTGAAAGGCCTTTGATCCGTATGTGTCACAGAATCAATTACATGAGCATCCACCGTCAAACACTGTCAGAAAGGTCATGATCACACAAGAGGCGCTAAGAGACACTTCACATCTTATTAAACCATTTGATGGATCAAGAAAAAGTGGGTGTTAATAGGTCTCCAGGGTCTGAAGTCCTTCAGGTTATTGGCAGATTAGCGTCCTGAAGTCATGCTTTTTCTAGCGACGCTCAGATCCTCGTTCTGCATGTTGACTTTAGCATACAAGCCGCAGAACAAAACATTTATATTAACCAAGTGAACGCTAAAATTGTACAGTGGTGCCCTAGAGTGGGAAGTTTTGCCGTTGCAAGCAAAACCGAATTTATAGATGTGAAATGATGAGCAGAAATGGTGTTTGCTCCAGCACAGCTGGTGTAAATGCCTCAGAATGAAGGTGAAACTCCCTGATCTCTTCACTTTACCCTCTGCAATTAATTCAGCTTCCCGCAAACGTGCAGCGCTAATGAACTCAAGCTACATTAGCCTCGTAAAACTCTGACTCCACTGCTAGTCCCGCTAACTGTAGAGCCACGCTAGCACTTCATTTCAAGCTGTAAAAATCCTTACGCTCATTAAAACTGGAGTTTAAAGGATCCAGATGGAATATTTTAAGATCTCTGTGCATTTTCTTTATTTAAATCTGCTATTCGCTCAAACACAAGGTGAAGGTGTATGATGGGTGTCTGAAGACATGACATAAAATAAAAGTGAGTTTCATATTTTCGTCATTAAGCTGCTGACTGAATTATTCTCATTATATATTTTTGTGTGTCAGTATGAAGAGCTGTGCAATTAGGCTTGGGTTTCTTAGAGTTTATATAATATATTAATACATTAATATCAAAATGCTAGCACATGTTAAAATATGTTAGCAGTATGTATCAGAAACATTTCAACAGGGATAAATGATGCTTGAAACATGCTAGCAGTGTGCAGAATCATGCTAGAAACATGCTATCAAATTACTAAAACACTCCTGTCAGATGCTAACACATATAAGCAGCATCTGTTAAAAACATGTCATCAGTGCTAAATCATGCTTGAAACATGCTAGTAGTGTGCAGAATCATGCTAGAAACATGTTAGCCACATGCTAAAATAGGTTATCAGTATGTGTTAGAATAATGTCAACACTGCTAAA
>CAIGQV010019082.1:2135551-2157690 GCA_903798115.1 Danio jaintianensis
GAAGGAAATAAAAGAAGGTAGGAAGGATAGACAGACAGGAAGGAAGTTAAATGAAGGAAGAATGGACAGACAGAAGGGAAGTGGAAGTAAGGAAGTGAAAGAAAGACAGAAAGGGAATGAAAGGAAGGAAGGAAGGAAGACAGACAGACAGACAGACAGACAGACAGACAAGAAGGAAGTCCAAATAAGTAAGGAAGGGAGGAAATGAAAAGAAAGAAGGACGGATGACAGACAGACAGCAAGGAAGTTAAAAAAAGTAAGGAAGGAAAGAAGAGAAAGGAAGAATGAAAGAAAGAAAGAAAAAAAGAAGTGAAATGAAGGAAGGAAGGAAGGGAAAGGAAGGAAATGAAAAAAGGTAGGAAGGATAGACAGACAGGAAGGAAGTAAAATGAAGGAAGAATAGACAGACAGGAGGGAAGTGAGAGGAAGTAAAGACATAAATGAAAGGAAGTAAGGAAGTGAAAGGAAGAAAGACAAGAAGGAAAGAGAAAAGAAGGAAGTGAAAGGAGGGAAGATAGGAAGGACAGAGACAGGAAGAAAATGAAAGGAAGGAAGTAAGTGGAAGGAAGCAAGTGAAAAGAGGGAAAAAGTATGAAAGACAGGAAGGTAATGAAAGGAAGAAAGAAGGACAGACAGGAAGGAAGGAGGGAATGAAGTGAAAGGAATGAAGGAAGTGAAAGGAAAGATGGATGGATGGGAAGGAAGGAAGGACAACAGAGACAGAGAGATATATATGCTTGGGCGAGTGTGACGTAACCGCTTTTTTCACCGGCGTTCAAAGGTTGCCGCGTTAACCAGTTCGTAATCATGTGATGGAACAGCACTTTAGATATGCTTAAAGTCATAACCGTCGTAAGCACAAATGGAATTAGGACTTGTGGAGTATTCCTATTTCAGTCGCATTATTGAAGTGCACTACAGTCATGTAAACACCGTAATCAAACTATTACCATCGTGAAGGACTTTTAGCCGCAATTGCGACAGGATAGTCGATACACACACGGCTGTTTGACACTATTCTCTGGACCTACCGAGTCAGTAAAAGACCACAGACACACACACAGTGAACTCCTGGAGACTCAACACACCAGCCATCATCATCATCACCGAACACACGTTTATGCTGTCCGGAATTTTTTTTAATCTTTTTATTCGGCGTGCGGTATTAAACTCCATTAAAATAACTATCTCCTATCAGTCCTGACTTCATACTCTCATTCAGTAGCTGAGAGTTTGTCACAGGGGTATGAAATGTTGCTGTATGAAAGTAAAACTGATCAACAATTAAAAATGAAATACCAAAAATAACATGATTGCATACATTTAAAAAAAAAAAGTTACATTTGTGGAAAAGAGTTCGATTTCTCATGTGTGTGTATAGCTAGATATTTAGCAGTGTTTGCATGTCCTTTAGGCAGTAAAATAACATTCATTACAAGTTGATTTAAAAAAGCACCTGAATAGTTTTGCATTTTGTGATTTTTTATTCATATATTTCATCATTGAAGATTTTTTAAAAATAGTGTAAAAATCTTGTGAACCCAATCTCGTGTCTTGTCTCGTGGAGTGTCTCATCACACCCCTTATATATATATATATATATATATATATATGGTAACAAAAAAAAAATCTAATCTAGACAGTTACGCATATTCCATTATTTTTTAAGGAAGGACATTTATTTTTTTTGTTTCAGCCTCAGATTAGACCAATTTAAATTTCTATGCAAATTATGACAAGTCTGAAAGAAAATATGACATTCTATTCACCTTATTCTCTGCGTACGAGCGGGCGCAGCCATTTTAATCTTTTTGGCTTGAGACTTCCGGTCTTATTCACTTCCATTCATTTTTGGACGTTAAAACAGATCGTTTTGCTGCTTGATGTTGCAAACTGATATTTTCTTCTTATATTATTCTATTTTGTCTGTATAGTAATGCAAACACTTGTTTGTAGAGCAAGTAATTTGACCGTTTTCTGCCGTTCATTATTCCTAGTCATTTCTCCCATAGGCAACTGAATCGGAAGATCTAAACAATCGCAAAAATGAGCGCACTTCCGCATTGAAGAACAAGGTCAATAGGTTTCCTAACAGTGTGCAGTTTTACTTACTGTGGAAAAAAAACACATTGTTCTGTATCATTTGTAAACCTTTGGAAAAATGGGGACATCAGCAGTGTCCTCATAATTCACCATGTCCTTGTAACACCAGTGTCATACCCATGACATTATACACATCTGTGTCCTGATACAACACACACACACACTGGTTTGTTTTTGTGAATTGTCTGGACATTCCATAGGTTTTCATTGTTTTTGTACTGCACAAACTATATTTTCGATTGCCCTACCCCGACCCTACACCCTACGAGAGACGGTGTGCAGTTTTACTTACTGTGGAAAAAAAAAATTCAGTATGATTCACAAGCCTTTGGAAAAATGGGGACATCGACCAAATCCTCATAATTCACCATGTCCTTGTAACACCAGTGCCATACCCAGGACATTAAACAAATTTGTGTCCTGATATAACACACACACACACACACTCTGTATGTACAATATGCGCTGCAGTAGTGTAGTCTTTGTGTTTTTTGACCTCAGTCACACACAGCTTTGCGTCCTCCTCTGACATTTACAGCATGTTGGAGTCTCTGACAGGGAATTTGCGGGAACATTGCTGCATTCAGCAGACGCTTTCAGGCTCACGCTAAACTTGCGCTGTTAATTCCTCTCCCAGATGATTCCAGACACTTCTGTCTCTAATGAGGCTCCGAGGATTTTTGAAACATCGCAGCACAACTAAAAAAAGGACAAGAAAAGACAAAACAATGACGCTGATGCTGAACCTGAGGATGTGTGACTGCGTTAAATGAGCGATTAAAACGTCTTACACCTAAACATGGAGTAAAATCAACAAGTTTACTTAGTGTTATTAATTAATATTGATTTCTCAAATCGTGTGTTATTGAAGTGTGTGTTAAGTGATCAGGCTCTTATTTTCATATAGCATAAAGTTTTTTTACTTGACTCTTTGTTTTAATTTAGGTCAACTTTTATTATTCATTCATTAAATTTCCTTCGGCTTAGTCCCTTTATTCATCAGACGTCGCCACAGCGGAATGAACCGCCAACTTATCCAGCATATGTTTTACACAGCGGATGCCCTTCCAGCTGCAACCCAGGACTGGGAAACACTTACACTCTCCCATTCACACACATACACTACGGCCAATTTAGTTTATTCTATTCACCTATAGCGCATGTGTTTGGACTGTGGGGGAAACCGGAGCACCCGGAGGAAACCCATGTGCACATGGGGAGAACATGCAAACTCCATACAGAAACGCCATCGGACCTAGCCGGGACTCAAACCAGTGACCTTCTTGCTGTAAGGCGATAGTGCTAACCACTGAGCCACCATGCCACCCTAAACTTTTATTATTTGTTGATTTTTGAAAAAATTTTTATGTCACTTTTAATTTAATTTAAACAAAGTTAAGCAAAACAAGAAATGTTGCCATTTTAATATGCTGAAATATATTTCATTTAACATTATTATTATTAAGGGGCGTCACGGTGGCGCAGTTGGTAGCATGATCGCCTCACAGCAAGAAGGTCGCTGGTTCGAGCCCCGGCTGGGTCAGTTGGCATTTCTGTGTGGAGTTTGAATGTTCTCCTGTGATCGCGTGGGTTTCCTTCGGGTGCTCCGGTTTCCCCCACAGTCCAAAGACATGCGCTATAGGTGAATTGAATAAGCTAAATTGGCCGTAGTGTATGTGTGTGAATGCAAGAGTGTAAGGGTGTTTCCCAGTGTTGGGTTGCAGCTGGAAGGGCATCCGCTGCGTAGAACATGTGCTGGATAAGTTGGCAGTTCATTCCGCTGTGGCGACCCCTGATGAATAAAGGGACTAAGCCGAAAAGAAAATGAATGAATGAATGAATGAAGGAATTATTATTAGTAGTAGAAGTTTTTATTTTACGTAATGGTATTTTTAAATGGTTTTAGACGTAGCTGTCCTAAAACACCTCACATTTAGCTAGATAATATAACAATCTTCTTTTCTAGACTTTTTTTTTTTTTACATCATTCTCATTAATACAATCACTAGAGCAGCTTGAAAATAAATAAAAAATGACAAATGGGTGTTATTCTGAACCTCTGTTATTTTACTTCTTGTTTGGAAACTCATTTGCACCTTTCAAAACCTGAAAAATGCTGCCTCCTCCTAATCAAGATTGCAGGTGTTTACAAAATGTGTCTTAATATAACCAGCTGTCCTACTGTGAAAACCCATTTCCACCTACTCTCTCAGAAAATCAGCATTCACAACTGACAGACAAACAAAGCTGAACTAACAGATCAATGATTGAAAACACCTCAAAGAAAAGCAACACCTACAACAACAAGAAGTCAAAGCCACTGGTCACTGTGGGCTTTTTTTTCTGATATGACAGCTATTTAAATGTGAAAAGAGCATGTGTAAATGCCATCCAAACAGATTGGGGATGGATATAACTTTATAAGTCTATGTTAAGCTGCTTTGACACGATTGTAAAAAAGTGCTATAGAAATAAAGATGAATTGATTAGAAATCCGATTGCTTAGAGCATTCTTGGTGAAACTGGACTGGTGTAAATGCATCTGAAACCACATATATCAATTTTGATACCCAAAATGTAAAAAAAAACCAACCAAATGAAACAAGAGGGGGCGGCACGGTAGCTTAATGGTTAGCACTGTTGCCTCACAGCAAGAAGGTCGCTGGTTCGAGTCCCGGCTGGGCCAGTTGGCATTTCTGTTCTCCCCGTGTTGGCATGGCTTTCCTCCGGGCTATTCATAGACCTTTAAAGTTTAACGTTTCTGATAAGTGTAACCTGCAAATATATATTTCCTACAGATTCACATAAAAGTAAATATTCTTAAAGGGATTGTTCACCCAAAAATGGAAATATCATCATTTACTCACCCTTTAGTTGTTTATGAGTTTCTTCCTTCTGTTAAACACAAAAGAAGACATTTTGAAGAATGTTGGAAACCTGTAACCATTGACTTCCATAGTATCTGTTTTCCTACTATGGAAGTCATTGGTTAAAGGCTTTCAGCTTTCCTCAAAATATCTTCTTTTGTGTTCAACAAAACAACAAAAATATTAAGCACATTTGTATTTTAGAGTGAACTATCCCTATTATATATAACTATATAATTTTCTACTTTCATGTGAATCTGTAGGAAATACATATATTTGAAGATTACACAGCAATTATGCAGCCACTTTTCTTATTGACTGAAATGTTTTGACCTTCTAGATGTTAATCATAGACTAGTTAACACAATCATCGACAAACAAGTCAATGCGTATTAAAAAAAGAGCACATTAAAACCCACAAACTGCAACATAACAAATGCACACATACAGTAGCAAACCTTCAAATCAATGAGACTGAGTAAAGCGTGGGGTCAAGATCAACTTCAATATCATCTGTGCGCTGTAAAATTAATCACAAAGTCAATGATCGTTTCAAAACGGCGACAAATCTCAAGCATAAAATAATTATTTTCTCCTTTGAAAAGCTAATTGTCAATGCGAGTCCTCTGCTGTCAGATCAGCAATTATACATAATTATATTAACAAACAAATCCAGGAGAGGAAGCCTATATCGTTCAAGCTTTAATGTGTTACAGAATTTAAAAGATTAAAGCGAAAAACATATTTACTTCAGTTGGGGTGGGTTTCCTTCTGGTACTCCGGTTTCCCCCACAGTCCAAAGACATGCGCTATAAGTGAATTGGATGAACTAAATTGGCCATAGTGTATGAGTGTGTGTGTGGATGTGGAGTGTATGGGTGTTTCCCAGTACTGGGTTGCGGCTGGAAGGGCATCCGCTACGTAAAAACATATGCCGGAATAGTTGGCAGTTCATTCCGCTTTGGCGACCCCAGATAAATAAGGGACTAAGCCGAAGGAAAATGAATGAATGAATGAATATTTACTTCAGCATTACACGATACCATCAAACTGGCCCGCTTTAACCTTTTTCACTCTGGTATTTTGAGTGCAATTCTCGGATATGTGGAGATTATGAATAATGCATGGGTACATATGGCTCCATTAAGCTTTCTATATTCAACTTGAAGCCAGGCGGTATGAAATTGTACAGCTTAATGTGGCCATATTTATCGCCACAAATCACAAATACAATTTACCTGGCAGTTATTATTTTTCATGGCGAGATAAGATGCGAGGAATGCGTTTACACAAAATGGATCTACAAAGGTCAACATATCTGCTAAAGCTCAATTGCCGTTATTTTGATTTATAGACGCAACACAAGCAAAGGCCTTATCAGCATTCGGCCATAATTCATGATTTCATGTATTGTTAGAGTGTGAATACAGTTTTTTTTTCAGAGGTAAAGAACAATAACAGAACCAGCAGATCTTGAACATTTTGTATTCTTTTTCAAATATTTGCTCAAAGACAGCATGGTCGCTCAGTGGTTAGCACTGTCGCCTCACAGCAAGAAGGTCACTGGTTCGAGTCCCGGCTGGGCCAGTTGGCATTTCTGTGTGTTTCGGTTTCCCCCACAGTCCGAAGACATGTGGAATAAGTGAATTGATTAAGCTAAATTGTCCGTAGTGTATGTGTATGAATGAGTGTGAATTGATGTTTCCCAGTACTGGGTTGCAGCTGGAAGGGCATGCGCTGCGTAAAACATATGCTGGAATAGTTGCCGGTTCATTCCGCTGTGGTGACCCCTGATAAATAAAGGACTAAACTTTGAAAATGAATGAAAGTCTTATTTAACCTCAATCTCAGCTATCGTAGGCAATTACAGACCAATATCCTTCCTGACATGTATTGCAGAATTATTACAATATGTTGTCTTCAACCAAGTCTATGCCTTTCTCAGGCTGAACAAACTACTGGACACTAACCAATCTCTTGGAAACCCTCAAGACGATTGGCATCTCAGGAATTGCACTCCAGTGGTTCAGCTTATGCCTCTCAGATAGGGCTTTCAATGTTTCTTGGAGAGATGAAGTATCTGAACTGTGCCATCTTGCCACTGGTGTGCCTCAAGGCTCTGTTCTTGGACCGTTTCTCTTCTCTATTTACTCTACATTGCATCACTTGGGTCTGTCATTTAGAAAAAAAAATTCTACCATTGCTATGGTGACAATGCCCAATTCTACCTCTTATTCCAACTGTACTCTCCGACAATCGCTGCCCGGAGATCGACTGGCAGATTTTTCCAACTCAATTTCTCTAAAATTGAACTGCTGCTAATCCTGGCCAGCCCAATGCTTAACCAAAACTCCTTCCAGGACAGTCAGGAACCTAGGAGTGTGTCATGATGTCCAGCTCAAATTTACAGACCATATTACTAGAATAGTCTTTAATGAACAAAAAAAGAACACGTCACATCTTTTTTGGAATTGCACTCCAGTGGTTCAGCTTATACCGCTCAGATAGGTCTTGTAAGGTTTCTTGTAGAGATGAAGTATCTGAGCTGTGCCATCTTGCCACTGGTGTGCCTCAAGGCAGTGTTCTTGGAGCGCTTCTCTTCTCTATTTACTCTTCATGGCTTCACTTGGGTCTGTCATTCAGAAATATTTTTCTACCATTGCTATGGTGACAATGCCCAATTCTACCTCTTATTCCGACCAGACTATCTGACAATCGCTGCCTGGAGATCGGCATGACTGGCAGATTTTTCCAACTCAATCTCTCTAAAACTGAACTGCTGCTAATCCTGGCCAGTCCAATGCTTAACCAAAACTATAACTCCTTCCAGGACAGTCAGGAACCTAGGAGTGTCTCATGATGTCCAGCTCAAATTTACAGACCATATTATTACAACTACCAGATCATGCAGATTTGCTCTATATAACATCAGGAAGATTAAACCTTTCCTATAAGAACACACAGTTTAACTGCTTGTCCAAACTCTTGACCTGTTCAGGCTGGACTATTGCAGTGCTCTCTTGGCCTCCTAAACAACACCATCAAGCCTCTGCAGCTGATTCAGAATTCAGCAGCTAGAATGGTTTTTAATGAACGAAAAAGAGAGCATGTTACATCTTTATTCATCAGTCTACATTGTTGCCAATTGCCACTCACATCAAATTCAAGGTGCTGTCACTAGCCTTCAAAACAACTGCTGGCTCTGCACCCATTTTCTTAAGCCCACTACTTCAAGCTTATGTGCCTGGCAGGAATCTGGACTTGGCTACAGAACGTCTCTTTGAGGTACCATCCCACAGTGGCACAAAATTCATCGCAAAGACAATCACCTTAATTGCTCCATCCTGGTGTAATGACTTGCCAAACTCAAGTCTCTGACCGTTTTCAGAGACAATTTGGCAATTTAATGAAATTCTAATGAAAGTTAATAGCACTTGGGAAACATCTGAAGACTCATCTGTTTCATTAATATTTAATCACTTAATCACCAACATTTCTACAATTCTGAGTGTGCTTCACACAGGTGAGTGGGCTTGATAAACCACCTGTAAGTAACACTCCCTCATCTCCAAATGCCATAGATACTTTATTAATGCTTCATATTTCTAAAAACATTGTGCAAATCTTAGTGTGCTTCATGCAGGTGAGTGGGCTTGGCAAACCACCTGTAAATAACACGCCTCTTCATCTCCATATGCACCAGACATTTTCTAATCAACACTTATCTTTCTTATCAAAATAAATTGTATATTTAGTATATTGAGTTGTATACAGTGTTGGGGGTAACGCATTACAAGTAACGCGAGTTACGTAATAATATTACTTTTATAAGTAATGAGTAAAGTAACGCATTACTTTAATTGCTGAATTAAAATGAATGTAGTCACACTGAATCACGCACTCAATGAGAGAATGTGGGAACAGACAGAAACCAAGATGGCAGAGCCTTACATTTCACTACGATGGAAGTATTCTCATTATTTTGAACACATGGAAGATAAGGAAAACTCTCTGTCTCTATGGACAGTGATTTTACTGAACTAATAAGACAAAAATAGCAAACACATCGCTTTAAACTTTCATTAATCTAACCTTTTAAAGGTAAATGAAGGCTATAGAGCTCCTCTATATAAAAAAGTAATAATAATAAGAAAAAAAACCCTGCAAGTTCTGAAAGAGATCAAGCCTTAGCAAAGGTAAGAAAACATAACGCAAAAGTAACTCAAAAGTAACGTAACATTACTTACCATAAAAAGTAACTAAGTAATGCAACTAGGTACTTTTTTGGGAAGTAACTCAATATTGTAATGGATTACTATCAAAAGTAACTTTCCCCAACACTGGTTGTATATCATAGCATTTATATACTGCTACTCTCTGATGATTTAAAGTGCTTTGTTATCCTCACTTGTAAGTCGCTTTGGATAAAGGCGTCTGCTAAATGAGTAAATGTGAACTAGTAAATTACTATGTACTGTCATCATGGCAAAGACAAAAATGTACGATTAGAAATGTAGTTATATAGACAAGAAATGTGTTGAAAAAAAATCTCTGCATTAAATAGCATTTGGGAAATATTTGAAAACTAATTACATTAGTAACATTCAGGAACATTCAGTAAATATCTAAATCTCAAATTTAAAAGCATCCACAAATTAATCACTTGAAATAGCTTTTTTTCCCCCATGAAATGCTTGTTTGAAAGCAGAATTCGATCAGAAGAAATTGTATGTTTTCAGCCTGTGGTTTGTAAGCTCTGTCCATAAGAGCAGAGCGTTATTATGGCAGAGGAACAACAGCACCTTCAGTTTTACAGTCACTAATGATGATTACACGCTCGTGTTGTTGAGCCATTAATCATAACTGGACGTCCAAAGAAAACAGTTGAACATGTAGAGTACACTAAAGCAGAGGAACACGCTAAACCAGAGCACTCGCTTGAAGATATACATGTGGAAATATGGTTCTTTAATTACAAATAAACTGATTTCAAATTCTAATCCTATTCATGATATGATTATGCAATTATTAAATTGAACGTGAATATTTTCTGAGAAAATATCTCAACTTCAAATAATTCAATATTTTTTTTCTGACATAAGTAAATTGTAAATAATAACACGTCTTCATGTGTACTTTATTTCCTCTAAACATTCAGTAAAAATGTTTTGCAATTTCATATAGTTATATGATTTTTTGTTTTATTTTAAACCAAACATCGAAAATCTGTGAAGAACTATAATTGTATTAAAAAATAATGTGACATCATTGACTAAAATTCGTTTTTTGAGTAAATATTAAGCACATTCTATTACTGAGAATGGATGAAAATTGTTGTTTAAAAATAATGTCAATTGAATAATAATAATAATAATAATAATAATAATATTCATTCATTCATTCATTTTCTTTTCGGCTTAGTCCCTTTATTAATCTGGGGTCGCCACAGCGGAATGAACCGCCAACTTATCCAGCACATGTTTAACGCAGCGGATGCCCTTCCAGCTGCAACCATCACTGGAAACATCCATACACACTCATTCACATACATACACTACGGACAATTTAGCCTACCCAATTCACCTATAGTCTTTGGGCTGTGGGGGAAACCGGAGCACCCGGAGGAAACCCACGCCAACACGGGGAGAACATGCAAACTCCACACAGAAATGCCAACTGACCCAGCCGAGGCTCAAACCAGCGACCTTCGAGAGGCGATCGTGCTACCCACTGCGCCACAGTGACGCCCATAATAATAATAATAATAATAATAATAGTATTAATAATAATAATAATAATAATAATAATAATAATAATACTTTAATGTAATTGCCTTTTTAAAAAAATCTATAAAACTAAATTCACCAGATTAAAATTATTGAAATACATTATTGTGGCAGATGTCTAATTAAAAGTAAAGAAATGTCTAATTTTGGGGTAAAATGTGTTCAATTCTTGTATTGAAAATTGATTAAAACAAAATCGATAGAGAATTGATTATATTTTGAGTAAAAAAAATGATTAGGTACATTTATGAAACAATCAGTGTTCAAAATTGCAATTCTATAATTTAAAAAAGCAGGTCAGAATATTAAATGATCAGTTACTGTCATGTAACTGGAAAATGTAGTTAAGCATCATTGCTGTTCTCTTACAAATATTAAGCATGTTTTATTATTGTAAAAGTGTAGTAAGCATGCTTTTTGACATATTTATTACCATTTGAATAAGCAGTTTTACCAGAAATTCATGGTTAGTGTAGCAAATATGCTTAATTTGTGGTTACCATGGTTTAATCACAATTTTAAAATGATGTACAGTTGTCAAAGTCAAAATTATTCGCCCTCCTGTGAATGTTTTTCTTTTTCAAATATTTCCCAAATGATGTTTAACAGAGCAAGGAATTTTTCACAGTATTTCCTATAATATCTTCTGGAGAAAGTCTTATTTGTTTTATTTCGGCAAGAATAAAAGCAGTTTTTAATTTTTTAAAAATCATTTTAAGGTCAATATTATTAGCCTCCTAAAGGTGCAGTATGTAAGTTTGACACCCAGTGGTTGAACTAGGTATTGCATTCCTGGATCAAAACAAACGCAAGCGCAGTTTGCCGGATTGAGGACCAAAAGGAGCGAGTCTGGCAAACGAGCCTAAAGGCTGATTTTAACCGTGTTCTATATAAAAGCAACGGCACGCGATAGAAGGAATATTTTCTGTATTAAAAGGAGTTTTTGTCCTAACCAACACCTCGAATTGATATATTAGAAACGGCTTCTATTTCTCACAGGTGAACAACAGAAAACTGACAATGATCACCTCAGGTACACCTCATGTGCTTTATTCAGTGTTAAATGCTAATGATGTGAGTTTTTAATGCCATTTTACATGACATTTATTGACATACTTCTGAAAGCAGCAGCAGATAGTTCACCTCAGAACTTGAAAATAAAATAAACCGTTTGAAATTGAACTTTAGAACTAAACACATATCAGTGATTCAGCATGTACATTCAATAATGTTAAAGCGGTTTAATATATACTAATTAGATTATAAACCTTACCATTTCGTGAGTGAGTGAGTGCACTATTCTGTGCTTCTGAATGGCTGTATTTAAATTTCTGTCGTGTTTCGTCTGGTGCAAACAGCCAATTTGCTTATCACTGCAAATCTCATCATGTAGTATCTTGTTAGGACACGGGGTTACAATGTAACCTGCTCACCTAATGTTTACGCTCATAATATTTATATTGTAATTAATAACCTCATGTGGAACTCTGAATCTGCGTCTTATTTTGGAGTCTGCTTCTGTCCACCGGAGGTTGCATTTCGTACGTACGCATACTTTGAGAGCCTTTCTGAATGAATGAAATACGCTGTTTTCCAACAAGGTAACCCGGGGTGCTGAAATATAATTGGCTAAAGTGTCAGTGGGCGGGTTTACAGAACCAAAACAAAGACAGCCGTTCCGGCACGTAACGCACATTTTCAAAGCAGAATATCTGACTTCAGCATTGTTTTTCAGATAAACAAGTATATTCACTTGCCATGTTTACTAGTATCACTTGTACTAGTATCTTGAAGAATATCTAGTCAAATATTATGTGCTGTCATCATGACAAAGATAAAAGAAATCAGTTATTAGAAATGAGTTATTAAAACTATTATGTTTAGAAATGTGTTGAAACAGATATTGGGGAAAAATATAGGGGGGCTCATAATTTAGGAGGGCTAATAATTCTCACTTCAACTGTATGTATATATATATATATATATATATATATATATATATTTGCATAAGGGGTTCATCTCCAACTCTTATAGAAGTGCATGGATTTAATTGATTTAAAACGATTTTATCAGAAACATTTATGTGGACTCAAAAAGGCATGAAGTGAAATGACACCGTGTGCTCCGCTGAACACGAAACACCAGAGTCGTCAGTACTTCACGAAAGCTCAAAAATGAATCACGTCTAATTGAAATGTGAAGGTGTCAAAAGCTCTCTGAAGTGAGTGCTCTTCTCGCAAACACATCGGCGAAAGAAATCGAAGAGCTGATATCTCATTTAACAAGACGCACTTAAACCGCAGGACGGACTGAAGCCCTGATGAACAGATGAGGAGATTCGCATCGATCTGAGCTTCTGCCCACTAAAGTGTCATTAAATCAGCCATGCAAATGACCGACCCGATCCCCGTCACAGCCTGGACCTCCTCCAACCCAGCAACGATCGCAAATCATTTAAACCTCTTTCAGGCCTGATCAGAAATCCTATAACTTGTTTTGCTTTCATCTCAGCCATCAAAAGAAGCCAATTAATTGTCAATTGGAATTAAATGTCACAAATAGGATTAAAAACAAGCTACAGTTGGTCAAATAGCAGCACTTCACTTTTTCTGTGATTTCAGGTGTGTGATTATCCTGATAATTCCTATACTAATTAAACCAGAATAACATGCGAATAGATGACGAATTAATATTGTTATGATAATGATGATGATGATGAGCTACATAATACAGTGCCAAGAAAACAGAAACATTCTAAATGTGCCTTAAACTGTTTATTTATTTTTACCTTTTTTAAAAACGATTAACCCTCCCTTTGTCTTCAAATATTTCCCAAGTGATGTTTAACAGAGAATATTTTTAACCTTTTAACTCATATTAAACCTTTATATTTTACTAGTTATTATTTCAGTATTTATGATTGGCATAAAGGGACTAAGCCGAAAAGAAAATGAATGAATGAATGAATGATTGGCATAGTGATATGTGGTATGCCTAGTGGTTGACATAGGTATTGCAGTCCAAAATCAAAATATTGTTTTCTCCCTCGCAGGCTGCCAGATTGACAACACCAACAGGAATGTATTATCATATCATATCATATCATATCATATCATATCATATCATAGCTTTTAATGCCATGTCAGCAACAAGGGCTATTTGCATGGCAAAAACCTTCATTAATAAATATACAATTAAAAAACACACAAAAAAAATGAATACATAAATTAGATAGGATGTTTAACGTTAATAGATGATAAAAATTCAAATTGACAAACGCATATTGATTCTGAAAATGTTTATTTATTTTTGCTCATTATTTTATTTCAGTTCAGGTTTTCAGTGATTCCTTTTTTCATTTTATTACCATTAACAAACATGTTTTTGACCAACAGTTGTAGCTTTAGGTTTAATTTCCGTTTACTAAAATAACCTTGCTGTGCATTTCTAAAAATGCAGGGTTCCACACAACCCATTCATATTGTCCCAACACAAATCAATTAAGTTACCTTAAAAAAATCTAAGTGGTTTGAACATAAAACAATTAAGTTTTCCCCAAAACATTTCAAGAATTGTGTTGCTTCAACTAATTTTAAAGTAGTTAAAACAAGCAGAATTGTTTTTTTTTTTTTGAGTTCTGTTTGGTTTGTTGTCAGATGTTTTGGTTTAAATATAATCTGCCCTTTGTTTCTCCACAGTTCCTCTTGTTTTATCAGATTAGACTGCTGCTTCTGAGCGCCTCTTCATTCCTGCTGGACCATGACAGTAAGCACCATTATGCGATGTTTTATTATTATTATTTCTACATGCCAAACAGGTTTTGCATCAATGTGCGGATCACTCCTCAGCTCATCTTCTCATCTCCTGGAGGCGGGGAGCACAGTATCCATCAGCCTCATATCACCGCCACTCCATGATGTCATTATTGGCGGCACGACTCCACCTTTATTGGCGACGGAAGAAATATAGAGTCCCGGGCCGAGCTCAGATCCGCATGAATCTCAGGGCTGCGCCATTATTCAGATGCAGGAGATTGCAGACAGGGCCGTATCAGTAGAGCGCGGGTTTGTGTCTCTGGATGGAAGCTGCATGCACACGGCAGATTTCATTTCCAGGATTTATAACTTATTGTGTGCTGGCCCGGGATCTTTTAAGGTTATAAACAGGTTTGGTAACTGTTATTCTGCCACTGCGAAATGTGGGAATTGCAAATACTGTTTGTTTGAAAACATCCGTGTGCGGTATCAGCACTCTTATACGGCAGTGGATTTGCAGTTAAATGCATCGTTTTCTGTGGTGTGTAAATCCTCATGGGAGATTTGTGGACATATATATATTGATGAAGAAAATCCTCAGAATGTTAGGAATGTGATTTAGCTGGTATTATTACAGACTGATACACTACAAATGCTTTATTAACATAAATATCTAATCAGCCAATCAATTCATGTAGACGTGGTTGAGCTGCTGAAGTTCAAGTTTATTGCCATTATACAACGAAATTTCTATTGTGCAGTACCTAAAATCACATACACACTCATACTCCTTAATCAATTAAAGCCATGCACTAATACACTAAATAGATCAACACAGGCTCATTGTGGATACGTACCCTGTCTACATTTCTGGAGAGCGCGAATTATGTAGCCAGAGGTACGTCTGGCTGCATTTTGTCTTTAAAATGAATGATACGGGGTGGTATGACACCACCGACGGCTTCTGTTCCTTTTCGCGATACCGCCGACCACTTACCTCCGTATGTACGGCTTTTCCGGTATTACCAGTTTGCCCAGTAGCTCAGCGCGTACATCCGCGGACATGGGACACAGAGAAAAGTTGACCACGACGGGGTTCAAGTCCGGTTCTAGAAACCAAGTAAAAAATAAAATAAATAAATAAATAAATAAACAAACAAACAAACAACAGGCTGAAAACGTGGTGAAATCACGTGGCTGCGACAGCTTTTCTTTTTCTAGATTGCTTTTGAAAACACAATCGGTTGGGTTTAGGAATGGGGTGTGTAGGTCTGTCAGTCGACAGCAAGCTAGCCTAGTCGGCTGAAGTGTATATTGCGCCCTCTGGTGGATTTACGTGAGAAGAGGATGTGCGAGAGAAACACAGCGGCCTCTGGTGGAATTGCAAAAAACAAAAACTGCAAGCAGACGTACCTCTGGTTACGTATTTCGCTGTCCCCAGAAATGTAGACCTGGGTACGTATCCACAACGAGCCTGGGTTGAAATAGATACATAAAAAACCCAATTAGGTTTAATCCAGAAAGTAGTAAGTTGATATAAGAGACTCTGAAGTAGGGGTGTCAAAATTAATTGTTTTTTTTGGACAGAAACTGTTCTCAGGACAGACTGTCTAGGTATGGTTGGACAAGAGGAAGTGCGCTATTTATTTACATTTTTTATATAGTTCCAGAAACAGAAATATCTGATCATTTTCTCTATTGCTGTTTACATTACACTTGCATTACCAAGGCAATAACTGGCGCATTTGTGTTACATTCCAAAGACCGTAAATTCCATTAAACCATATCAAAGCAGACTGGCCTGGATTGACATGGAATGGAAAGGCAAATCAAAGAGAACAGTTTGGCCCGATAGTGGAAAAGTGGCTTTTGAAGTGCCTTGCTTCTAGCCTGGTTCTGATCAGTGTTGGGGAAGGTTACTTTTGAAAGTTATGCATTAAAATATTGAGTTACTCCCCAAAAAGTATATGTGGCGCAAGAAGATTCCAGCAACAAGACATTTGTCTGTCTGCACCAGATGCGACACGAGAATAATTTAAATACCAGCCATTCAGAAGCACAGAATAGTGGGTTCTAAAGAGTTGTAAAGGATCTACTCATGGTTGCTGACTCAGGGACTAGCAGTATATTGGTCTTGTTGGACCTTACTGCTGCATTTGGCACCATAAACCATTCAGTTTTGCTAAACAGGCTGTCTAGCGGGCTTTATCTCTCTGGAAAGGTTCTTGCCTGGTTTTGATCATATCTAAACAACAGTGCTGAGTTTGTCATCCTGATAAATGTTGGATCTAATACTGTGCCTGTTCACCAGTGAGTTCCTCATGGTTCAGTATTGGGCCCAATCCTGTTCACTATTTATGTTACCTCTTGGGCAGATTATTAGGAAATATTGTCTTGGGTACCACTGTACTCACCTTTTAGACAGCACAGTGACTTCACTGAGTGAGTGTCTAGAGAAGATCAGAATCTGGTTGCAGTGTAGCTTTCTTAAACCGAATAGTTCAAAGACTGAAATGATGTCAATTTTCCCAATGGCAGCAAATTGTAAGCCACAGGTCCGGACATCTTTGATCCTCAGCTAACTTTTAATGCACATATAAAACACATTTCTAAAAGATCTTTCTACCATCTTAATAAAAATTGCACGACTCAGATCTTTTCTCACTTTTGCTGATGCAGAAAGGCTTATACATGCCTTCATTACATCTATATTGGACTAGAGTAATGCCTTGTTGTCTGGTCTTCCAGCTAAATCTTTAAACTGTTTACAGTACATTCAGAATTCTGCTGCTCTAATGCTTACTCGTACTTCTCATCACATCACACTTGTGCTTTCACAGTTACACTGGCTTCCTCTCAATGCTAGGATTGATTTTAAAATTCTTATTCTAACATATAAAGCACTACATGGGACTGCACCAGAGTATCCTTGGTCTCTTTTAAGTGTAAATACTCTATCTTGATCACTCCGCTCTTTCTGTTCTCTGCTACTCCATCAGCCTCCATGCAAAGCTCCCAAAGTATGGAATGGACTTCCTTTTAATATCTGAAACTTTGTTTCACTTCAAAAAGCAGACTAAAACACATTTATTTATGTTAGATTTTCAACATAGGTTCATTCTGAAAATGTAGCCCTAAATACATTTCTGGAAATTGCAAATTATGTAGCCAGAGGAACGTATGGCTGCATTTTGTCTTTAAAACGAACGCTTCGGGGCAGTATGACGTCATTCCTTTTTGTGCTTACCAGCTGACCGCTTACCTCCGTATGGACGGCTTTTCTGGTATTACCAGTTTGTCCAGTTGCTCGCCAGATACGGCGGACTTGAGATGTAGAGCGGAGTTGACCGCAATGATGGGGTTCGAGTCTGGCAAAGAACGGTTCCAGGAAGCAGGTAAGACAAAAACAAAAGCCAAAAATTAAAATAAACAAGTAAATAACAGGGTGAGAATGTGGTAAAATCGGAAAACATGGTAAAAATCAAGCTGCTGCGAGGGGTTTTCTTTTTCTGGATTACTTTTGTAAACACTGGCGGTTGAGTTTAGGGAAGAGGGTGGGCGCTGGTCAATCAGTGCTTTTTAAAACACTATCGGTTGGGTTTAGGATAGGAGGAGGGTGGGTAAGTCAATTGGTCAGTCAGTAAGTCAGGCGACAGCGGCCTCTGGTGAATTTATGCGAGAAGAGCAGGCGCGAATGGCTTTCGCAAGAGAAATTTGAGATCTCAAAAAGCATACATAGCGGCCTCTGGTGGATTCGCAAAAACAAAAACTGCAAACAAAGTACCTCCTGGGACATATTTGGCGCTCTCCAGAAATGTATATAGGGGTACATAATCAGAATGAGCCTGGGTTGCAGTTTTTAATTGATGGTGTGTTTTGTACTATTTTGTACAGTTTTTATGTGTGTACATTTTACTGTAGCGCTTTGGGTTTAAGGAAAACGCATTACAAGTAAAATCTATTATTATTATCATTATTATTATTAGTGAGCACATTGTAAAACATCTAAAATGTTGTTTTGCTCATTCTAAAATCCCTCAGCCAAAGTCTGTCATCACAGTGGTTCAGTATTATTATTATTACCTCTAGAACTGTCTTGAGCATCTGTCTGCGCACCCAAAAAGCATCTTAAACCTACAAAAGCCACTGCATTATGTTCATTGTGTTTCGTCTTCTAAGGCAAAACTCATAATATAAGAAAAAAAGACCCCCAGTGGCTTTTCCTAACTAGCAAACTCCATTTTTCTTGTTGATATTTGGTGCCAGTTTATCAGGAAGTGATGATTTTGTTTAATGTGATATTCCAGTTTTGGACAAGTTTAATTAGCATCTTTATATGGAAATAAAACTACTGAGTTCACTAAACTGTAATGGCACAGTCACCAGATCTCACATCAAGGAGATTCACATAAAAACTGGGTGATGCTTTCATGTCAAGATGGACCAAAATCTTTTAGGAATGTGTCCAGCAACTTGTTTAATCTGCCAAGAAAAAAAAAAATAAGGCAGCTCTGAAGGCAAAAGAGGGCCAACAGGGTGCTAGCAATGTGTATTTTTATCTTTTAATTGAAGTTGTAGTTAGTTTAAAAAATAAATGAATGAATAAAGGATCAAAAAAAAAAAAAAATAGAGCTATTGCCTTGGTAACTATCTGAAACATGTTTTTATTTTTAACCTTTTATTTCAGCTATCAGGATTTTGTTTTCATTCATTCATTTTCCTTTGTTCGTTCCATTGTCCCTTATTTTTCACAGCGGAATAAACCGCCAACTATTCCAGCATATGTTTTACACAGCGGATGCCCTTCCAGCTGCAACCCAGTACTGGGAAACACCCATAGACCAGTGCTAATTTCGTTGACAAAAAATTTCCATCATAATTTTCGTGACGAACAAATTTCTACCGACGAAAACTAGACAAAAACGAAATAAAAATTTAGTGATGATGATGACAACTATAATAATAAATACTGACATTTTCGCTGACTAATAAAACCGAGACAAGAATGTGATTGAGGGATTTTTTTGGAAACAGTAGACGCGGGATGTGATTACGTCGTCATCCATAGCAGCGTCTGTCTGATTAAACAATGTGAGATGGCAACAGCTTAGATAAAAAGAAGATTCACGTTTGATGTCGACAAAAAGACAGAAAACTGTATGGGGAGGAAAAAGCTAATAAAAACAACCACGCGACATCAGGCCGGGAGTCATCCTGAACTTCACGGTAAACTCAATCTTTTTTATTTACCCGAGTGTGTGCTTTTGCTGAAACAGTGTAGCCTCTCGCTGACCTTTAGAGAATTGACTCCGTTAGATTGTACATTAAACATTATTACATCGGTAACATGATCACAGTATACATTTTCGTGAGGAGTTGTTTCATTTACAGTTTACAATTGCAGCTACAGTTTAGCTGGCCCGATCTAACTCGCGCTAGGTTCACCTGCACTGTCGGCGTCTCCCGCGATCGTCATGACAACAGTTAATTACAGTGTACCTCTGCCTCAAAACAAAAACTGCTTCATTCAGCGATGTGATTATTTCTTACTGTAAGGATGTAATGATACTGTAGTGCTATAATCTCCGCTTATCAGGGAGTCGTATTCTAACGAAACTGCCTTGAAGTGAAGCGCACTTTTATTTTTTGTTTACATTTTCGCTTTATAATTCCTCTATATGAGCTAACAGAGCCATGGGACGGAGTGCACATTTTACAAGATAACACATTCTCATTTGCCAGTCATATGTCATTACTCTACTTATGTACTCAGTGCTATACAGCTAAGCACCTGCATGTAACACCAACTACAACAGTAAAGCTTGCTATAAACTGACATTGCAAAGTGAAATTAAACTATTTTAAGTCCTTTCAAAGATTTCATTGCATGAAACTGTTCAACAGACTGGTTAAAAGACTAGAAGTTTACCACATTAAAATAAAGGGTTTGCTAAATAATTGCAAAGTCCTAAATTTTCAGTAGTCTACTGTTCTTGCCAACACATAATTTTACATATTACTTATGATATATATAAACAATGCTCCCTTATTTTTGGTCTCCACTAAAACTAAAATGATCCAGAAGACTGATGGAAATGGAATTTTAGTCAAAAGGCTAAAACTAAATCAAAATTTGCTGTCAAAAGTCACACACACACACACCATGGACAATTTTAGCTTACCCAATTCACCTATAGCGCATGTGTTTGGACTGTGGGGGAAACCGGAGCACCCGGAGGAAACCCACGCCAACACGACGAGAACATGCAAACTCCACCACAAATACCAACTGACCCAGCCGGGACTCAAACCAGCGACCTTCTTGCGCTGTGAGGTGACAGTGCTAACCACTAAGCCAACGTGCCGCCCAACAAATAAATAAACATTATAAATTAATCAATACAATGCTCTGATTCCCTTAACTTCTCGAAATCATCTCAACTTCAGGCAGATCAAATTGAAATTTGCATTGCATATATAGTAATCTTCATGTCTTATCGATATTAAAATTACTTTGAAGTGAAACTTATTTATTAATAAAGGGCAGATGCTGAAGCCAGAGATGGATATTATATCTTGTGTGTGAAAGATGCGGAGAACACCTGATGCATAAAGCGTGTATTTGACTTTTCATTCGGTGAGATGTTCCGTCAGGATTGATTTGATATGAATCTGGCACAAACATCACAGATCCCATCAGCACGCTAACAAAAGGGCATTTCAGAGAAATCACACAAATCGAGAATAACAAAAGGAAACAAAAAAGCAGTCCGGCAGCCAGCACCGATGTCGAGAATATATCAAAAGAAAAAGCCCCCGGTCTTAATGAAGTCGAGGCTGAGAAACATGCGCGGCGCAAACAGAATCTTAATGCCATTGCTATCGATCTCATCTTAAAGTCCAGATCCAGAAAGCGGCTGATCTGAAAACAATGAGGTTATCTGAAATCAAAGCCATCTCCCCTGCTGGAGTACATCAGAAGGAGCGTTTAACACCTAGAGGGGCCATCGCATCCAAGCTAAGAGAAAAACCTGCGCTTCTTCTTGCTACAAACAAGCAGATCATGCAATCAGGGACTTGGAGGTTTCCTGCGCTTACGTTTCCTGCCAGTGTGAAACAGCTTGATGGATGAATAACCCTACGAACAAGTTCAGTATGTTCGTTTTAATAGAGAATATGGATTTTATTTGCAGCAGCAGTGGCACTGGAGCATTTAGATTAAGCATTAATTATTTGACACTGCTTCAGTGTAGAAGATCAACAAATGAACAAGACGAAAAAAACAGAGAGCGGCTCTTCATATCAGGATTGTGGACCATTCAGATTTTTATTTAGTATGATTTGGATCGTAATGAAATATTTTGAATTTTATTTGAATTAAGGCTGTAGATGTAGAGTTTAGCATTCACACACATTTAACATTCGATTCAAGAATGAAGCAACACTAACACTACGTTTTAAAAAGTCAGACAGCTTATAAATAGACAAGACAAACATAGTTAGAGAGAGAAACAAACAGACACAGGCAGACAGACAAATATATACAAAGACAATCAGACAGACAGACATACAGACGGACACTGTGGTGTTTTTTAGTTTTTCAGTTGAAATAGAACTTTTATATGTTT
>CAIGQV010019082.1:2162690-2182552 GCA_903798115.1 Danio jaintianensis
GATGTACTTTATCCCGCTTATTCCACAGCTACTTGACACAAAATCTAAAAATTAAATACAAAACATTGTTCTGAGTTGTAATAGTGTAATACTAAATGCAAAAGCTGACAGAAATGAAAATGCCTGAAAACAGCTGATGAAGCATACACTAACCTGCGCATTATTTAGACACAAGATGGCGCCAAACTGTCAAAAATGCAAAGCTGACAGAAACGAAAACAGCTCATGGAGTATACACTAACCTGCGCATTATTCAGTCACAAGATGGAGACAAACAGTCAAAAACACAAAGCTGAAAGAAACGAAAACAGCTGATGGAGTATACACTAACCTGCATATTATTTAGACACAAGATGGCGCCAAACTGTCAAAAAAGCAAAGCTGACTGAAACGAAAACAGCTGATGGAGTATACACTAACCTGCGCATTATTCAGTCACAAGATGGAGACAAACAGTCAAAAACACAAAGCTGAAAGAAACGAAAACAGCTGATGGAGTATACACTAACCTGGCATTAATCAGTCACAAGATGGAGACAAACAGTCAAAAACACAAAGCTGACAGAAGCGAAAACAGCTGATGGAGTATACACTAACCTGCACATTATTCAGCCACAAAGCTTTGCTCAGTTGGTACCCAAAGTGTAACAAGAAAATATCCTTCAAGCCATTACACCCCAACAATCTTCTATTGTCAAGTTTTGGTGAGCTTGTGTAAATTCTCGACTCATTTTTGGTGTTATTAGCTGACACTTGCTATGTTTCCACCCAAAGAAGAAGCTACGCGAGTCTTTTTCTTATATGAATTTCTAGCGGCTCAGACGATGAAATTGTTTGTATGCGCTTGTTTGGAAATAGTTCTGGTAGATAATAATACTGAACCACTGTGATGACGTACTTTGGTTAAGGCAATGACCAAAACAACATTTCAGATGTTTTACGTGGTGCTCGCTCTGCTGGTTTGTCCATTAATGTCGTCCACAGCATCTATTTTTATCATCACATGATTTATTATAACAAAATCACATGACTTTTTTTAATGCACATACTGGAATTCATTCTGTAAAAGTGTTTCCATTGCAGTTTATGCAGATTCTTTCTTATCGAATAAAACATTTATGTTACTCACTTATGTGCATACGTTGGCGTTTCCATGAAACATTTTTTATGTTATAATCCAAAATGCGCATAAAAAAAATAGGTGAATGGAAACATGGCTACTGGTGTTCTCTTCTTCTATTTTAATTTTTACAACAAACAAGCATATGTTTTAATACATTCACAATGGCGTTCATGTTTTAGCGTCATGCTTTAAAAAACAAACAAACTCTAAAATAAAAACTGCTCAATTTCACTATGTATAATCCCTAATAATAACTCCTGTATAGTAGTCCCACAACATTCTGTCACTCGATGACACTGTAAAACCCTGTCAGAAAAGTCTAGTGGCTGGGAATGAGCTTTTTACAGTGTCTGCCATAATGTTAATGTTGTTTTGTGTGTTTACATAGATGAATATGGCCACGGTGTAAATGCACAGTACAGTTACGAGCTTATTGACACATTATATCACTATGATTACATGATATCGTTGCCTTCAGTGATTTCCTGAAGATAAATACCAAAAAATAAGGCAACTGGAATAACTACAGCAGTCGCCGTCCTCGATCTCATATGAAGCAAGAGATCACAATGACATAAGATTACGTGTGCAGGTGTTGTAGTGGTGTCCCATTTCTTAGGGGTAAATTTTGAAGCCCTTCGCCTTCACACTCTGTTTCAAGGGCCAAGGGGAAGGGGAAGGAGTAGGGGTACAAAAATACAATTGGGATTGGGCCTCAGTCTCAGATTCTGATGTTTTTCTCCAGGAGATCTTGACCACATGAGTTGGTTTCATGTGACTGGCTGATTCATTTTTATCATTTAAATTTTTATTTCTTTTTACTATGCGCATTTTTCCACACCTAGTCACGGTTTCAATGAACTTTTTATTTTTTATCATTGTTTTATGTGTTTCTTCCTGTTGTCATGGTTTCTAAGTATATAGTTTGCTGTCATGTGTAATGGCTAATTCTTTTGTTCCTGTTCACAAGGACTATATTTTAATGTGAATACGGTGAATAAGTTAGACAAAGCTTGCCTATTAATTGCTTTAATTCTCTGGAGAATGATTAGTTTACACACTGATATAGCCTCTATGAGCAAAAGTATCCCAAGGATGGGCTTACAGGTGTTTTTAAAGACAATGTTGCACTTTTAGATAATAATTTCTCTACAGCTCCTTAACTCTTAAACAACCAGTAGATTACACAAGGCCACATGGCTTTAATACCCCGATTGATAGCTTTCAGTCTTATGACCTGTGCGGAGACCTGGTGGGCAAAAAAACAATGGGTTATAATGGCAGCTACACTGGGATCTCCATAGAATTGCAGCACAAACAGTCATATTTCCATCGGTTTCATTCTACGAATATTTGGATAACATAAACAGAGATATGATCACAAACTGTAAATTGTGGGCACTTGCAATCCATATTCTGCACCCACAGCCATTTTTCAGTCATTTAAAACTGTCATATCCCTGTCAGGGCTCCAATTTGACAATGTTTACATCTATCTTGTAGATATTGATCAATAATTTAGACATCGGTGATGGCTTTATAACACATAAGTGTCTACTTTTGTATTCGGTGCTGGTTTCTTTTGCTTAGATTAATATTTGCAAGTAGGGAACATCTATTCGTTCACTTCTGCTGTTAATACTTTGACTTTGCATTTCACATGATGTCAATGATGAGTCCATAAGATTCTCCTTTCTGGCAGTTCTTTCTATATAGGAATTCTGTAGAAGCACATCCCAGGTGTGTCTCCTCGTCCATTTTTTGGCAAAAAAAAGTTAAATTACTCAGCCCTCAGCCCATGACTAGTAATGTTTACCCTAATGAATACCCTAATGGTATTACGTCATGTGAAAACTGTAATGATTATAATGCATTTGATCATTTCTTTAGCAAAACCTTCATCAATCATCAAAATATAATTGCCAATCATCAATATATGATAATCAATGTTCAAATGTTTAATGTTCAACTTTATTGGAATTCTCTATTTTGTTCATTAGTTTACTTTGGTTGTTTTAGCACACCAACACTTTCTTTTATTTCATTGTTCTCTTTTTGCTTTGTTTACGGTGTTCAGTTCAGCTCCTCTTCTGTCTTAATCAAAATGTGACATAACACCAGACTGAGGAAAAGTTATCTCCATCTTCTCCCCCAGGAACACACAAGAGCTTTTTTTGATCTTGTGATCTACAATGATGACAGCCTCCTTGTGTTCTTCTGGGCAGAACTAAATGCTCAAACAAAGGCTTGCTTGCTCAGAGATGGTCCTTGAGGGACGTTGTTGGAGTAAATGGACTGCATGCTATTTCAAAATAAACCCTCATCTCTGTCTGCAGGAGAGAGGAGGATCACTATGTGGGCCAACAAACCACTACACAAAGACTACTGAAATGATCTTCGACCCTATATCTGTAGGGGATCATAGTCTTTTAGTAACTAACAGAATATGTATTGGACAGGTTTCATCACACAATTATTTAGGTGACAATCTGTTATGTTGGTCTTCTCACATCAACAACCTGTGTTATAGATTGCAGCAGAGGCTATATTTTTTGTGCATGTTAAAAGTATTTGGAATAAATAAGAGAATTTTATTTCTGCCCTACCAGTAAAAACAGACTGGTAGGGCAGAAATAAAATTCTCTTATTCTCTTATGAGAGTTTGATAAGATTGCATGGTATGGAAATATGACAGTCCAATCAAAGTTGACCGCTTTAAAATTGTAGGTTGAGGAGCAAAAAGACCTATCCAAAAAATGGATGAGGTAGTCGTTATAAGGAGGGAGTTGTTTCTGAGGATACACACATTTTACACAAGAATTTTACCATGTTAGTCTCAGGGGGATGTTTAAGGATCTTAATGTGTAAATCAAATGGATATATGATCTCTTTTGTTCCTATGGTAACAATATAGGATTGGTATATTTTATGTTTAATTTATTGTATTATATGTGTTGCCTGGCCATGTCATGAATGTCCAAGACAAATTTCCCAGAAATGGGACAATGAAGTATAAACAAGCAAACAAATACACCCAATCTGCACTTCACAGAGTCCACCACAGAACATAACACCAACTGCAGACCCAGAGGCGAGAGTTCATGTCCGCCACAGACCCAATGCCAGAGCCTATGATGGCAACAGAGCCACAGCCTTCAGCTTTGTTCATCCCAGAGACAAAACCTCCTGCCCAGTCTATCCAGCAACTCCAAATCTAAGGCCATGGTACTCAACTGGAATAAAGTGCCTTTCCATTTACAGGAGAATCCTTACCCCAGGTAAAGGAGAGTTCAAATATCTTGGAATTTTCAACAAAATCATAAGTCCAAGCCACTCTAAAACTGAAAACATTTAAAAAGCCATATATATATATATATATATATATATATATCACTATTGTGCACTGCACCTACACGTTTTGGCAAAACTTGGGATTATGGTATTTTGGGATTTTGTTCACGAGTGAGGGAAGGATGGAAAGTGAGATCGACAGGTGAATCGGTACAGCGGCAACAGTAATTTGGTCGATGTACCGGTCCGTTGTGGTGAAGAATGAGCTGAGCTAAATGGCAAAGCTCTCAATTTACCAGTCAATCTACATTCCTACTCTCAACTGTGGTCATGAGTTTTGTGTCATTACCAAAAGGACAAGATATCGGATACAAGTAGCTGAAATTAGTTTACTTTGCAGGCTGGCAGGGCGCACACTCAGAGAGGTATAGGGTGAGGAGCTCTCACCCAGGAGGAACTTGGAGTAGAGCCCCTGCTCCGCCACATTGAGAGAAGCCAGTAGAGATTGCTCAGGCATTGGTTTAGGATGCTCCTGGATGCCATTCCTAAAGCTGTGTTCCTGGGCTTGTCCCACCAGGAGGAAGCCCAGCTCGTTGGAGGGACTATAACCATTTTCACACTATCGTGCCGAACCGTTCTATGAACATTCAGGTACTGTTCCAGTTGTATTTCAACATGAGCCGGAAATAGTGTGGGACAATTACAAATCGCTCTCTCCTGAAATTCTAGGCAAGGTTAGACAACCATGTTGAACCATGCTGATCTTTTAGAGTACATGACGTTGCCTGGCTGCCAGTTTCTTCATATCTGGATAGTGCATTTATTTATTCATTTTTTGCTATTCAATAAAGTAAATATCACAAATAAACAGAAATATCTAATAATTGCCCATATCCCCATTTAAAGTAGGATTCCCTGCTGATACTGTCCACAACCTGAATAAATGGTTGAAAATGGATGGATGGAATTTTCCGGCGTTTCCTGTCTGCTGTAATGGATTATAAGTATGTATGCATGGGTATGCAGTAGACACACCGCAGACTGCTGCTGTTTCATACATTCGTCCCTGTGGGATTTATGGTGGAGCGGCACAACAGTGAACAGGTAGGTATCAGATATTGTAGCTGCCCTTATGAACTCCCTATTTTTCTTTGGTTTCCTACCATCTTCCCTTACTGGTCCCATGTCTCAGTCATCCCTGCTGCTTCTGCTCAGTTCCAAATATTGTTGTTAATGATGGTCTTATCCAGTCCTCACTTCCTACTCCTCAAAGTAACCTGTACACAGAGAAAACTTCAAGCTGAACAAAACGCTCTTTTATCTATTGGCTGTACTGTAGGTCACCATTCTCCTGGCTCTTATCTGGGATACTCTGAACTCTAGTTGTCCATTGGCTTCTCTGGTTTCTGTCACTGCCAGCTTCTCCATTGGTTCTTCCAACCTCAGTTCCTCTGTGCTCTCTGTCACTGCCACCTCCTGAATTGTTTTTCCCCACTCTTAGTTACTCCCACTACTCAGTTGTGTTTACCTTCACTGCAGCTCCTCAGTGGTTCTTTCCACACTCATGGTGTTTTCCAAATGGGATTTATTGCCCTATGTAGGACACTGCTGAGTGAAAACAATCATGGATGCCACATCAAAGTGTCGTTCCAAACCGAAGTCCTAAGAACTGGCTACTTGGATCAAAACTGGCTACAAGGGCCCTTTGGAATGAAGCATTTTGAAGGATACAACTGATGAACAATTTGGGCCATGATCCTTTGAGCAGGGAAGTTGTTTGGTGTCACACACTGCATTTAATTCAGGGCTAATTTCTATACTCTAATCCAGGGGTGTCTAGTCTCAGGTCCTGGAGGGTCGCAGCTCTGCACAGTTTAGTTCCAACTCTAAATTAAACACACCTGATCAAACTAATTGAGTCCTTCAGGTTTTTTTTAAAACTACAGGTAAGTGTATTGAAGCAGGGTTGGAACTAAACTGTGCAGTGCTGTGGCCCTCCAGGAATGGGACATTTTGAAGTGACAATGTCTGAATTATTTGCATTATATGCATTGTCATGGTCACATGTTTTACTGAATTCTTACACTGGTTCCTTATTTAGTTTATTTGTTCACTTAGGCTGTATCCAAAATCACCCTCTATACCAGGGGTGTTAAACTCAGTTCTTGGGGGGCCGCAGCCCTGCAAAGTTTAGTTGCTGTCTATTAGCAATCAAAACAATTTAGATTTCTGTCATGAATACAATCATTAACAATTAAAACATAATTTATTTTGAAACTTATGCCAATAGGATTCTGCTGTGGACATCATCTTGTGATGAGAAAATACATTCTGCGAGCAAACTCTCATAGTTCATTATGGGTATTCTCTAGCTGTTGAATGTACTGTACATGGGCTGTACACTTGTTGTTGAGGTGCATTGTGGGATTGATTGAGTGCACTTCAGAAGGTCCACTGCAAATGGCTAATCCCTCAAATATTGCAGCATTTTTAAGGGATAGTTCACCCAAAAATGAAAATGACCTCATCAGTTACTCTCATGTGGTATTAAACATTTATGAGTTTCTTTCCTCGGTTGAACACAAAAGAAGATATTTTGAAGAATGCTGTTTGTCGGGACCCATTGACTTAGAAAAAAAAAAACTACTACGGAAATCAATGGGTCCCAACAATAAGCATTTTTCAAAATATCTCCTTTTGTGTTCGACAGAAGAAAGACAATCAAATAGGTTTGAACAAGTGAAGTAGCTAAATGATGACACAACTTTTATTTTTGGTGAATTATCCCTTTAATTTCATTTCGAATACTGCCTTTGTATATATTGGCATCATTTCTGTTTGTTCATTTTTTGGTTTTTGAATATTGTTTTAAATGCTACCTGATCCAGATTCATTGTTATTAAATTTTTTAACTAATTTTGCCGACACGGTGGCTAAGTGGTTGGTAATGTCGCCTCACAGCAAGAAGGTTGCTGGTTCGAGTCCCAGCTGGGTCAGTTGGCATTTCTGTGTGGAGTTTGCATGTTCTCCCCGTGTTTGCGTGGGTTTCCTACGGGTGCTCCAGTTTCCCCCACAGTCCAAAGACATGCGCTATAGGTGAATTGAATAAACTAAACTGGCCGTAGTGTATGAGTGTGTATGGATGTTTCCCAGTACTGGGTTGCAGCTGGAAGGGCATCCGCTGTGTAAAACATATGCTGGAATAGTTGGTGGTTCATTCCACTGTGGCGACCTCTGATGAATAAAGGGACTAAGTCGAAGGAAAATGACTGAATGAACAGTAATTTTATTTAGCTTAATTTATATGCATTATTATTATTATTATTATTATATTTAGTACAAGTCATTAAAATACTTCAACTTAAAGTGACAGTTAACCCAAAAGTGGAAATTTACTCACTATTTACTCTCTCTCAAGTGATTCCAAACCTTCTTCTGCTGAACACTAAAGATGATATTTTGAAGAAAGCTGAAAACCTGTATCAATTGACTTCCATAGTTGGATGTCAATGGTTACAGCTTTCCAACATTCTTCAAAATATCTTATTTTGTGTTTAAGAGAAGAAAGAAACTCAAACAGGTTTGGAACAAGTGAGGAAAAGCATAAATGATGACAATTTTAACTTGTGGGTGAACTATCACTAAGCTTAAAGCCCCCACTCACCATTTGATATTACTAGTTTAGGTACCTCCCCCCAAAAAGAAGGTAAAATCAGCCGTATAAAATATAACAAACCCCGGATTAGCCCAGACTGCCCTGTGTCAGCTCAGTAGTGATTGTTCGGTGATATCACAGCAGCAGATCTTTCACCTGCATTTCCTGCTGGAAGTCACTCTGCGCTTTTTTCCTCCAATTTCCCTATTCTGAGGAGCGCTTTCACACGCCAGGGTAATGAATGAGAATCAGTGAACCGCTGAAGCTTGAAGGACCGAACCCAGATGCAGTCAACTGGAGTCCATCCAGGCCTGTGAGCTCGTCACCGGCAGCAGGAAATCCAATTAGAGAAGCCAAAGTCATTGCAGAATTTGTGCCAGTTTCTCCAGTCCGCCCCGCATCAACACTGTGATAAAAAGCAGTTGGTTATTCTAGAAAAAAAATGGTAATTGGCAGGGAAATAACAGACAGTTTGAGATGGAGTGTCATCCAGCGGAGGCCTGATCCTGTTTGGACAGCTTCTGCTTTGTGTAAACTAATTATTAAATCAGACATACAGCATTTGAAGAGCGAGGAATGAGATCTGGAGAGCGGGTGAGGGAAATTTAATTTGCATTGGTGAAGCTCTGAGCATTGTTTCCTTCCCTCGGCAGTGTAACACTAATTCTCCGCAGCGATCTTCCCTCGGTCGCACGGCTTCTGTCGTCTTTTGTTAGCGATGCAAATTTGACTGCGGTAATTAGTTGCCTGGCGTCGCTATTACCGAGAATAAATGATTTCTGCATCAATAATTCATTCAACAACTGACTGTAAGTGTTTGAATTCCATTAATTAGCTTGAATATACATTTATATTCCTGGGCGCAAAAGGTTTTTTCCAGTTCTGCAGAAACTTTTTGTAACTTCAATAAATTAGCTTGTGTTGTCATTTAAGGATGTATTTCTATTTTAAAAAAAAAAAAAAAAAAAGGTAACAGGGTTGACAAAAATATCAGACCGCTTTAATTAAAACAATCATTTAAACAATGACAGGATTAACCGGATAGAAACAATGAGCTCAAATTGACAGCGCACATCAGGGGAATTATAGTTTGTTAAATCTAAAATCATGATTTGATTCTTGAAATAAATGATCATAAAATAATCATTCTTTCATTTTCCTTCAGCTTAGTCCCTTTATTAATCAGGGGTCGCCACAGCGGAATGAACCACCAACTTATCCAGCATATGTTTTACACAGCGGATGCCCTTCCAGCTGCAACCCAGTACTGGGAAACAACCATACACACTTATTCACACACATACATTCATTTTCTTTTCGGCTTAGTCCCTTTTTAAATCTGGGGTCGCCACAGTGGAATGAACCACCAACTTATCCAGCATATGTTTTACGCAGCGGATGCCCTTCCAGCTGCAACCTATCACTGGGAAACACAAATACACTCCCATTCACACACATACACTACGGACAATTTAGTTTACCCAATTCACCTATAGCGCATGTGTTTGGACTGTGGGGGACACCGGAGCACCCGGAGGAAACCCATGCCAACACGGGGAGAACATGCAAACTCCACACAGAAATGCCAACTGACCCAGCCCGGACTCGAACCAGTGACCTTCTTGCTGTGAGGTGACAATGCTAACCACTGAGCCACTGTGTGGCCTGACTAAAGTCATAATGGAACTAAACAGATATGGAATTAAGACGTGGAGTATTCCTATTCTAGTGACATTATTGAAGTGCACTACAGAAACGTAAACACCTTAATCAAACTATTAACGTCGTGTAGGACTTTGACACATTTTGCGCGAGGATAGTCCATACACACATGGCAGTTTGACATTATTGTTTGCACCTACTGAGTCAGTAAAATAAATAAATTCCATTAAAACAACACTCTTCCACCAGTCCTTACTTCATACTCACATCCAATGCTTCAGTTTGTCACAGGGGCATGAGTGAAATGTTCCTGAATGAAAGTGAAACTGCCGAATACACCTGTAGTACGTTTCTTTGGTTCGGACCAAAGCTAAAAATGATAAATTGTAGCATTTTTCAGCCAATTTGGTTTTGTTTCACACCAGACCGGCTGCTTTGAACCGTATCCATCACGTGACAACATGAATTTCCTGAACTGCAGTGGCGCAGTGGGTAGCGCTGTCAACTCACAGCAAGAAGGTCGCTGGTCCGAGCCTCGGCTGGGTCAGTTGGAATTTCTTTGTGGAGTTTGCATGTTCTCCCCGTGTTGGCGTGTGTTTCCTCCGGGTGCTCCGGTTTCCCCCACAAGTCCAAAGACATGTAGTATAGGTGAATTGGATAAGCTAAATTGTCCGTAATGTATGTGTGTGAATGAGAGTGTATGGGTGTTTCTCAGTGATGGGTTGCAGCTGGAAGGGCATCCGCTGCGTAAAACATATGCTGGATAAGTTGGCGGTTCATTCCGCTGTGGCGACCCCAGATTAATAAAGGGACTAAGAAGAAAAGAAAATGAATGAAATGATTTTATTGTCGTTTCATTATTGTTTTTCTTTTTGTGTTTCTGTACCTTTTATTAGTAATTTGCATGTTTTGTTTAATTAGCAATTTTTTTAAAGTAATTTTTAATAAAAGTAATATTTCATGTGGGCGACATGGTGGCACAGTGGTCGCTGGTTCGAGTCTCGGCTGGGCCAGTTGGCATTTCTGTGTGAGGTTTCCCCCACAGTCCAAAACCATGCACTATAGGTGAATTGAATAAACTAAATTGGCCGTAGTGTATGAGTGTGTATGGGTGTTTCCCAGTAGGTTGCAGCTGGAAGGGCATCCGCTGTTTAAAACATATGCTGGATAAGTTGGCGGTTCACTCCGCTGTGGCGACCCCAGATTAATAAAGGGACTAAGCGAAAGGAAAATGAATGAATGAATGAATGACTAGTTGGATCAAGGTAATAAAAAAAAACTAAAAAAAAAAAAAAAAAAAAAAAAAGTGTTTACATGATAGACTCTTAATCGAAATATTGTCTTATTCGTATTAAAATCGGAGGATTGGTGTCCATGTAAACGTACTCAGTGACTCACACTCCTTCATTAACGCTAAACACTTTTCATTCCCATTCTATTGACCTTATTCTTCACGTACGAGCCTGCGCAGGCATTAGAATCTCTTTGGCTCGAGACTTCCGTTCTCATTTACTACCATTGACATTTGTACATTAAAACAAGCTCGTTACGCGGCTTCATGTTGCAAACTGATATTTTTTATGCATAGTCATGAAAACACTTGCTTGTAGAGCAAGTAGTTTGATCGTTTTCTGCCATTTATTATCCTAGTAATTTCTCCCATAGGCAACTGCAATAAAAAAAATAAAAATAAATAAATAAATAAAAAAAAAACGCATTGCAGATTAAGGTCAATAGCTCAGACTTCTCCCATCATCATCTTTCAATGGCGTGGTTCAGTTGGTCAAGCTGTCAGGACTTCATTTAGTTGTGTGTTCCTCGCGGTCCGGACACATGCCTGCACAGCTCACGTCTCAGAGGCTTGTGTACAGAAAAACAGGGCCTTGTTTTCCGAAGGCTTTGACAATCTGGCAGTCAGGCTTCACTGGGCTGCATTCACGGCGTGTGACAGCCAACATTGTCCCCGGAGTGACGGGGTCCGGAGCCGCCCGGAGCGACAAACACCGCGGATAAGAGAAGCCTGATGAAATGCATTCAAGGTGAAATGATAGAGCTGCTTTATTTTCTTTTATCTTTGTTCCTCGGGGGACGTCTTGGACTTCAGCCCAGATGTGTGGATGAATCCTGGTGGTCTTCACGGGAGAGATTTTTTCAGACTATTGTACAATTTTATCGTTGCTCTGGTGAGTGTGTGTATATTCAAGCTGGTCAATCATGATCTCATTGCATTTCACGTTTCCCAAGATGGAATGAAAAAAAAAACACAGATGCAAAATTGATTCTCTTACAATCTTAACAATAAAGGTCCTTTAATGGAATTGACATCCAACCATTAAATTCCACAAAACAATTGAAGTCAGAATTATTAGCCCCCTGTATATTTTTCCCCCAATTTTTGTTTAACGGAAAGATTTTGTTTCAACACAGTTTTAATAACTCATTTCTAATAACTGATTTCTTTTCTCTTTGCCATGATGACAGCACATAATATTTGACTAGATATTATTCAAGATACTAGTATTCAGCTTAAAGTGACATTTAAAAGCTGAACTAGGTTAATTAGGCAAGTTAGGGAAATTAGGCAAGTCACTGTATAACAGTGGTTTGTTCTGTAGACAGTCGAAATAAATACTGCTTAAGGGGGCTAATAATATTGACCTTAAAATGGTTTTAAATAAAATTAAAAACTGCTTTTATCCTAGCCGAAATAAAACAAATAAGAAATAATAAAAACATATTATAGGAAATACTGTGAAAAATTCCTGAATCTGTTCAACATTATTTGGGAATATTTTTTAAAGAAAACAAAATTCACAGGAGGGTGAATCATTTTGACTTCAACTGTATATAAAATACAGTAATGGTACTTTTAAGAATTGTTCACTAAAATGTTTATAAAGAGAACACCGGGCATCAAGACATGATCATATACAATAAATAATGAATAAAATTAAGTAAAACCCCAATTTAAGGGGTGCGTCTATAGAATAGTGCACTATTCTATGCATTCACACTGAAAATTCTGAAAAGTGCACTTTAAATACCAGGATGATGGACTTTTTAAACCGTGTCACATTTGCTCACGTACCGGATGGGGAAGAGGTAAAAGTCGCCTGAGAAACGGTTTGAATTTCTGTTTAGTAAAAAAAGTTTGTTTCATTTGGGACAACGCTAAACTCCACACTACACAGTTGAGAGTAGTGTATGCAGGTGCTGGTCATATAATTTGAATATCTTCAAAAAGTTGATTTATTTGGGTGGCACAGTGGCTCAGTGGTTAGCACTGTCGCCTCACAGCAAGAAGGTCACTGGTTCGAGTCCCGGCTGGGCCAGTTGGCATTTCTGTGTGGAGTCTGCATGTTCTCCCTGTGTTGGCGTGGGTTTCCTCCGGGTGCTCCAGTTTCCCCCCACAGTCCGAAGACATGACAACTAATGAAAACCCCAAATTTAGTATCCCAGAAAATTAGAATATAACTTAGAAATCTTGGCCAACTGAAAAGTATGAACATGAAGCATGAGCTGCACAGCTCTCAATACTTAGTTGGAGCTCTTTTTGCCTGAATGACATGGAGTGGCATGGCATGGAGTGGATGGAGTGTTATGCTGCGGTCACAGTTGAGTTTGAGCATGCGAAATTCTGTCACACGGCACTGTGAAAAGGGGCGGGATTAAATAAGATGATTAGACATTTATGAAAGCGTGCGATTGTACAGAAATTTAAAATATCGACCAGAGGTCGTGTTTTGATCTTCAAATGGTTTCATACAGTCACGTGATGTGATTTCACAGGTCAGAGTTCACAAAGCTTGAACTTTGCAACGCAGCGAACTGCGAAACTTGTCGCACGAGCTTGCGTTTCTGGTCTTAAAGCAGGTACTGGTATCTTTGGCACTATGAAATCTGCATTTCCATAAAATTGGTCAGCAACAGTAAGCATAAAGTGCTCTAAAACATCCTGGTATAGAGCTGCGTTGACTTTGGACCTCCTCTCTTCCTCCTGAATCCTGGTATAGAGCTGCGTTGACTTTGGACCTCCTCTCTTCCTCCTGAATCTGGGACCCTGATTTCCAAAGGATATGCAAAATTGACTTTCATCTGAGAACATAAGTTTGGAGCACTCAGCAGCAGTCCAGTCTTTAGCCCAGGCGAGACGCTTCTGACGCTGTCTGTTGTTCAAGAGTGGCTCGACTCAAGGAAAGCAACAGCTGAAACCAATGTCTTGCATACGTCTGTGCGTAGTGGTTCTTGAAGCACTGACTCCAGCTGCAGTCCACTCTTTTCTCCCCCACATTTTTGAATGGGTTTTGTTTCACAATTCTCTCCAGGTTGCTGTTATCCCTATTGCTTGTATACTTTTTTCTACCACATCTTTTCCTTCCCTTCGCCTCTTTATTAATGTGCTTGGGCACAGAGGTCTGTGAACAGCCAGCCTCTTTTGCGTCCTTGCCCTCCTTGTGCAAGGTATCAATGGTCGTCTTTTGGACAACTGTCAAATCAGGCATCTTCCCCATGATTGTGTAGCCTACAGAACTAGACTAAGAGACTATTTAAAGGCCTTTGCAGGTGTTCTGAGTTCATTGGCTGATTAGAGTGTGGCACCAGGCGTCTTCAATACTGAACCTTTTCACAGAATTCTCATTTTCTGAGATACTGAATTTGGGGTTTTCATTAGTTGTCATCAACATTAAAAAAATAAACACTTGAAATACATCAGTCTGTGTGGAATGAAATGTACACATTATACAAGTTTCACTTCTTGAATAGAATTAGTTAAATAAATCAAATGTTTTGAAGATATTCTAATTATATGACCAGTACCTGTAGTGTTTAATCTGGGACGCAACTAAGATTTCCACTGTTTAAAAAAAATCCAGATTTATTTTGGACCATGGGTGCCACAATTTTATTTTAGCTGTGTGTCAAATGGATGCACTCAAGGAGACACACACACTTCCCGCAGCTGTTTTAAAACAACTCGGACAGTAAAATGCTGATACTATGCCACCTTGTGACATTTTTGTTTTTAATGTTTAGTCAAAGGGATGTTGGTCTTCACTGCGATTGATTTTTTTTTCCCCCACAAGAAGTAACATTAAAACTTTAAATGCTTCTGAATATTGGAGTGAAATCCACACTGAGAAAAACAATCGACGATAAACAACATTCCAATGATTGTCAGCATCCATCTTCACTACTGCATCAATCATAACTGGAAAAAAAAAAAAAAAAGACATTTACGGACCGCAGTGAAACTGAAATCTCCTTAGGGCTAGGTCATTCTTAAGTTGTACCTTATTATTAATATGTGTTTCCTAAAATTTTCTTAGTCAAGCAAACCCTCTTTAAGTCATACTTTTGTAAGGTTGGTCTGGACCACTCATAGCTATACCTTATCACTGCTTTTTAGTAGTCTATGTATAGATCTTATCAGGTTGTATATACACCCAGTGTTTAATTAGGCTATATTAAAGAGTAGTCCTGCAAAGATTGAACTTCATTTAAAGGAAATTTTTGGGATTGGAAGTTTGGTGACAGCAGAACAGCGCTAAATCAAAAGACGGATTCATTTAAATGCGCATTTTTAAACTTTAGTCCTCTGGCTACTATGACAGAAGCTGCAACAACAACAACAACAACTTTTAGATATTGCTTGTCTAATTTTGTTGAGACAAACGTAACAGATCCTCAGCCCTGAAAATCAGCTTCTTACAGCTCCTTTCTCTCCGCTATATAGACTACAGTATAATAATTCCTTAATAATAATTCTGTACATTTGTAAAGCGCTTTTCTGGACACTCAAAAAGTCTTCTCATCCACTGCCAGTGTGCAGCATCCACCTGGATGATGCGACGGCAGCCATATTGCGCCAGACCGCACACCAGCTGATTGGTGGAGAGGAGACAGAGTGATGAAGCCAATTTTGATATGGGGATGGTTAGGAGGTCATGATGGACAGAGGCCAGTGGGCAAATTTGGCCAGGATGCCAGGGTTAAACCCCTACTCTTTTTTTGAAGGACGTCCTGGGATTTTTAATGACCACGTGTTTGTATGAGTGTTTCCCAGTACTGGGTTGCAGCTGGAAGGGCATCCGCTGTGTAAAACATATGCTGGATAAGTTGGCGATTCATTCCACTGTTGTGACCCCTGATGAATAAAGCGACTAAGCTGAAGGAAAATGAATGAATGAATGAATGTAATCTGTAATCTAAACAGAAGCTCGATAATACAGAATTCCCACTGTCTTCTGACCAATGCAAATGTTATTTAACCTCAAATGCAGGATTATGCAGGAAAATGAAACTGCATAATAAAGAGCGATTGAGGTTGTGTTTGGATGGGATAATCCCTGCAGGTGCTGTGACACACCTGTCCATCACGACTGATGGGGAAAAAAAAAAAGCCATGAAATGACCGAACGCTGAAGCGCTTATCTGCTGCTAGAGCATCCAGATATCATTTCTCATTTTGAACTTTTCTGAATCACCTGCACCGGTCTTATCTTTACAGCAGCGCTCCGGACTGGCCGAACGCTCCTCCTTTCTGACGCCATAAACCCGCTCTGAGTGTCAAACATGAAAAAACAGACCTTCTCCCTTCAGAAATATTGAGTGAAATAAAAGCTACAAGACCAATATTGATCAAAAGGGTGATTCTTTTTTTGGGTTGTCAAAAACGTGTCCTTTTTTTTTACTTTCCACCTTTTCTGAGTCAGGCATATTTAGAGCAAGAATCATTTGATGATATATTCAGTGACCTTACAGTGAGTATAAACATGTTAATGTATAACATGATGCTATAGAAACACATTAATCATGTTAGCATAATTCTAGCAACATGCTAATTATGGCTGCGTTTGAAAGCTTGGTCAGCTAACTTCCATCAGACAAGGACTCTGGAGGTGTTTCTGCATGAAGGCACCTTGTAAAACTGATTTCAGACAGACTTCTGAGACAGCACAATGATTTAACCATGTACAGCAAAATAGAGAGAGCTCTGGTGATAATAACAGGGGGATATCCACCAACTACAAAACTAACCGGTCACTAGAAATGGCATCAAAAGTGGAAAACACTGGTCAAAAACATATTTACACACAAAATGACACCCAATGTGTGCTTTGAGATGGAATATTTATTTATTTTTTAGCTCAACTGAAATAAATTGAATGCAAAGGACTGTGGGATATTGAAGGCAGCAAAAAACACATCTACTCTGCCTTAAATTTAATTTTGGATGTGCCTTGATGCCATCCTGACATAAATCTGCCTCCGAAGGAAGCATTTTAGCGCTTTCAGATGCAGCCTATGTCAGTGCTAGCAACTTTGTTATCAACAAAGTAGCATCATGGCAGTAAGCAAGAAGACCCTTACAACTGCCTATCAACACCTTAGCACTGCCTAATAACTAGCCCTGCTGAAAACCCCCCCAGCTTAAGCTGGTGGGCTGGTTTTAGCTAGTCGAGCAGTCTGGTTTTAGAGGGGTTTTGGTGATTTCCAGGCTTTTTTTAGCTGGTCAGGGACAGCAAATATGCTGTTTTGAAAGACATATCTGAAGTTAAATTATGCTTTTGCCAACAGAAAGTTTTTGTTAGCAGGACGTTGCTAGGCAACAAAGGCACCCATATTTAAAGTCACAGGGAAAGTAGCAGACACTGATGTGAATGTGTCATTTTGACCGCTTTGGTAGTTCTAGATAGAAATAATCAGAACTCTTTTGTGCTTTGTAATTTTAAGAAAATAACAATGTTAGAAGGAAATATAGACAATCTTAGTAAAAGTCAGGGAACTATAGATATGTCTGTTTTATTTCAACAAAGTTATTTAATTGCAAAAATTAAAAACGGTAGTTCTAGTGCTAAAACCAGCCAACAAGCTCAAGCTGTTTTTTACATTTAAATAGTTAAACATAAAATTGTATATTTGAGTATATTATTTACTTGGATTAATGTTATTTTTGACATTTATTCTGAACATGTAAGCTATATACACACACATAGCTAGAAATCTTGTTCTGTCCAGCACACATTTCATAATAACACAGTCATAATGAGGAATCATATGAATCAACCCTGAAATGTCTTTATTGACTGGCTGAATGAAGAATAAGATATCCAGCACTAACAGGAAGGCACAGATGCACACTAGTAAGAACACTCATCTCACAGCAAAACTGGTCTCAGTGACATACAGTAGGCCTCGAGATTTATTGAGAGATACAGGGTTAGGGAAGACTTGAGCGCAATATTTTAGAGTTAGTTACATGTAATTATACATAATTCATTGTAATTACTATAGGAAGTGAATGTGATGTACAGAGCCGGTCCAAGGCATAAGCCAACTAAAGGCTAATTTATACTTCTGCGCAGGGGCGTAGCAACCGGGGGGGGGTATGGGGGAGAAATACCACAACCCTCACTTTTAGAGCCAGATCATTTAGAAACAGGTGATTATATGAACGTAAACTTTTGGATCTCATTCAGCTGTCCCCCTCCCCCACTTTTAAAAATGTTGGCTACGCCCCTGCTTCTGGGTCAAGTGATCGGTGTGACCCACAGTGCCTGCCTTGCGCATAGTCATGCATTTATACTTGTGTGTGCCGTTTGTGTTGCTCTGCAATAACACTTCTGAAACGCTAGCTGGCAGTAGGTTTTTATGCTCCTCTGTGTCGAGTTTCTTCGCTGGTGTTTTGTTTATTCTTAAATGTACAAGTAGCTAAAACTCACTCATTCAGAGGCGGGGACCGGCAGACATGCAACAACTTTAAATCACAAGGTAAACACACACACAAAAAAAAAAAAGGTTCCATCTGGAGCTCCTTCACGGGACTCCACACTTGTAAACACTGTCCAAAACATGTGCTATTGGTAAATTGAATAGACTAAATTGGCCGTAGTGTACAAGTGTGTCTGTGAATGAGAGTGTATGGGTGTTTCACAGTACTGGGTTGCGGCTGGAAGGGCATCTGCTGTGTAAAACATATGCTGGAATAGTTGGCGGTTCATTCCGCTGTGGCGACCTCTGAAATAGAGACTAAGCCAAAGGAAAATGAATTAACGAATTAATGTTTTGTCTGCATCCAGCTTTTTGTTTCTGTCAACTTTAATTACAGCTCAGCTTAAAGTTTTGTTTCTCATGGTTTAGCTTTGTGGCAAGTAGTCACATAAAAGGTGGGATTATCTAAGCCAGTGTTTCCCAACCATGTTCCTGAAGGCACACCAACAGTACACATTTTCAACCTCTTCCTAATCAAACACCTGAATCAACTCATCAGAACATTAGAAGAGACTCCAAAACCTGAAATAAATGGTTCAGATAAGGGATACATCCAAAATATTTACTGTTGGTGTGCCTCCAGGAACAGGGTTGGGAAACACTAATCTAGGCTACATCTACGCAGTTGTTTCTGCAGAATAAAATGTAGAATTGTCTTATACAAAAATATGATGTAAAGCTGCAGCAAATAAAATCAATAATGCGAGTAATCAAGGATTGACGATAATTTGTCACATAGTTTGCACCAAGGAGGCCTCAAATAAAATCCTGCTTAGGGCCCCCTGAAGGCTTGGGCCGGCCCTGGTAACGTATAACTATGTAACCTTAAATTGAAGTAAAAAAACAAACAAACACAAAAACAGAAGATGGAGACACATGGTGAAGATTACCTCAAACACAGAGATTCACTGATTCCTTTTCGCTGTCTGTCGGCGGCCTGCTATGACTGATCCTATTTTAAAGATCATTATGCAGATCGCTCCGTGTTACAGCATCTCCAGTCCGGAAATGTAATTTCACGTTGTTCATGAGGGAGCGATCGGAAGTCCATTACATGTTTGAGAAGACTAATGTTGTCAGTGCTGTCAGCTAGTCAATAAATCCACCGCGTCCGGCCTGCTCATCATTAACTCTGCGCCGGTGCTGCAGGATTAAAAATTAAATTGCTGTTTTTAAACACAGCCATCTAAATCCGTTCCGTTTGGCCACGCTAACAGCAAATGAAAACCTAGAACACGAGATCTTTATAAAGCACTCCGTTAACAGCCAGTTTAGCTGCTGATTTCTGTATTGACAGAGAATATTTGCTGAGCTAAACCACTGTGATTACAAATCCTCATCAATATAGAACCACAGACA
>CAIGQV010019082.1:2182562-2230236 GCA_903798115.1 Danio jaintianensis
TCACAGTGGTTTAGAAAGTTTGGCAGATTTCTGTTATTAATTAATGGTGTTTCATTAGACAGCTATATTGCTTACAATTAATATAATACAACATGGACACGTTCATTGTCATTTATTGATATTTATTAATAAATAAAGACTTATAAATATGTCTGAAGAAGGTTTTCACCCTTATATTTGATAAAAAGGAAGAAGATGATGAGGTTGAGTAGTTTCCCAACCCTGTTCCTGAAGGCACACCAACAATACACAATTTCAATCTCTTCCTAATCAAACACCTGAATCAACTAGAAGAACATTTGAAGAGACTCCAAAACCTGAAGTTAATGGGTCAGATAAGGGAGACATCCAAAATATGTACTGTTGGTGTGCCTCCAGGAACAGGGTTGGGAAACACTGAAGTAGTTGATAGCATGGTTCATTTTTGGGTGAACTAACCCTTTATGGAACTCTGTGGTTGTCTTTTTATTTACTGTACACATTCGTGTGGTCAAACTGTTGAATAATTGAAATATCGCACTCGTTATTGTACTTGGTGTGTGGGCATAACTGTTTAACATCCATGTTTTGTGGTCTTTCCTTCCTTTACATTACTTTATGTATTAAATTAGTGCATTTATAGGTCGGAAAAAAAAAAAAAAAAAAAAAAAAAAAAGAGGGGGGGCCTCATCTGAATTTTTGGGGAATTCGAAAAAGAGACACTAAACTGAAATTAATCAGCATATGAATGAGAGAATTCATAAATAAATATTATTGTTAATTTTAAAAATAATCAATAATTAAAATATATCAAATTAATCATTTTAAATAATGACAAAATAATAAATAAAATACCAAAAATAATGACAATTACACAATAATAATAATGAATAAATCATAAAACAGTATAGAAATGTTTATAATAATCATGTGAATCAATTTGATTTCGTAAAAATTTGCTAAAAGTTAGTTAATTATAAAAATAAATTAATATATAAAAATAAATGAATATATAAATTAATATATAAATATATATATAAATAAATAAATAAATAAATAAAATAAATATAAATAAATAAATATAAATAAATAAATAAATAAATAAATATATAAAACAATATTAATAAATAAATAAATAAACTAAATAAGAAATTAAAAAAATACATTAAGATTTACACGGAAAAAGAAATAAAAATTATTTAAAAAGTTAAAAATAAAATACATAAGTGTTGTATTTCTGCTGAGATAACCATTGTACTTTTAAGAAAAGTGTCTTTAAAGGCTCACCAACATTCAAAGAAAACAGGAAATTTAATGTATTTACACTGATTAAAAAAAAAGTTGTCATTTTTTTTTTTTTTTTTTTTAAATAGTATTGTCTGATAAAATCACTTGTAATATTGTTAATACTTTCAAAGGGACTGATTACGCAAAATTCACTTTTCTATGGTGTTTGAACACTGCTGCGTGTCCACAGTGTGTGTAAACAAGCAGATTAGAATGGTAAAAATCCACCCACTCCTTTTTTAATTAGGTCCATAAATCAGAAGCAGCGTCTGGAAATATGCTGTTCCAGATTTACTGTGACATCACAGGCTCTGCCCACAACTACTGATGATTAGCATATAGATCAGTCAGAAGCATTCAACACATTAATTTTTATTAAACTACTAACATTATTCAGTCAAGAGCAGTTTTCTGTTCTTCTGTAGTTTGATTCACATTAGCAGCAAAGACAACAGTAGGTACTGTATATTACAATGCTGTTCACTTTAATACACCGGTTTTAATATAAATGTTACAATATAAATAATAGACTGATTTTATGCAAACTTTGTGTGTTTTTGATTTAACCTTTTGTAGGACTGTACGATTTGTGGAAAATATCTACTGTAATTGTCATTTTTCTGACAGATAATGCTCAATATTTGTGATTGCCAGCAGTGTTTTTTTTTTTTCCGTTGGAGATTACTTCCAGTATTCCTACCGAACTACAACTCCCAGAACTTTTTGCACTCACACACCCAAACACACAGCTGAAATTCATGATTACATGGACTTTATACATCACTCGCTTTCACAGACACTTCACGCTGAGTCTTGTTTACCCCGTGTAACATTACAAAGCGTTGTTCCTTGTTTGCCTTGCCGTGTTTTGATCATTGTTTTGTTACCCATTTTGATTCTTTTCCGCCTAGCCTGACCTTTAGCCTGTATTTTTTGACTACGTATTTTGGATTAACTTCATGCTCCTGTTTTTGACCGTTGCCTGCACGATTTGTCAATACAATATTGCAGCACACACTTTAAACAAAAGTAAAACAATTCTTTAAGAAGACTAAAATGTAGAAAATTGTTGATTGTTTGGTTGATGTTATGTAAATACTTTAGCTTTTACAACAACTTTAGCTTTTAAACAACAATGCAAAAGAATGACAACAGAGCACAAACATGTACAGATGAAGTCAAAATTATTAGCCCTATTAGTTTTTCTTTTTCCAAATAATTTCCCAAATGACGCTTAACAGAGCGAGGAATTTTTCACAGTATTTCCTCTAATATTTTTTCCTCTGGGGAAAGCCTTAATTGTTTTGTTTCGGCTAGAATAAAATGTAGAAATAACTTATTAAAACTATTATGTTTAGAAATGCGTTGAAAATTCATTACTTGCACAAATTGAGGTGAATTCCTCACCTTTACTGCATAGAATTTGTGTATTCTGCATAATTGTGTTAATTTAATATGTAATCTACTCCACATGAATACTTAACTTTTCTTTTGGTAAGAACGCAGCATATTGTAATGCATATGCTGCATGCAGTGGCGTCACGCAATTCTGTGAATAAACATTATGAAGTAAAGATTTCCCATGCTCAGGTTAGTAGGGAGTAGTGAACACTATGTCATACCCGTCAACCCTCCCATTTTCCCCGTATTTCTCCTATATTTTTAATCTTTCTATGAAGGGTGGCAATAAACATCAAAGAGCCGAACCTCCCTACATGCAACCCATACCGCCGAACCACCAGGGGACGCCCCTTGCTCTTAGATGTGAATCTGTTCTGCGCTTTCATTTTATTTAGGCATGAAAACACTTTGAAATAAATATAAAAACGACGGGATTCCCTTCCTTTCCATCCGCCTTCGCCCCTCTTATGCAATCCTCAAAACAGTAAGTTCATGTAGCAATGAGTCACTGTCAGACGCGCTCCATAGTGATAAACAGACGCGTGTACCGAAAACGCTAAATGAGAGCCCTTTAAATCAGAATGTTTAAATTATACAGAAGAAAAGGTTAATGAGATTTGATAACTTGATTCAATTTATTTATAATAGCTATTATTTTTAATAGGCTAAACTTTAATTTATTTGCAGCTTTTTCTGATGTACATGTATGCTATTCTATCCTTTGTAAATAATAATTCATTCATTCATTTTCTTTTCGGCTTAGTCCCTTTATTCATCTGGAGTCGCCACAGCGGAATGAACCGCCAACTTATCCAGCATAAGTTTTACGCAGCAGATGCCCTTCCAGCTGCAACCCATCACTGGGAAACATCTATACACTCATTCACACACATACACTACGGACAATTTAGCTTACCCAATTCACCTATAGTGCATGTCTTTGGACTTGTAGGGGAAACCAGAGCACCCGGAGGAAACCCACACGATCACGGGGAGAACATGCAAAGTCCCCACTGAAATGCCAACTGACCCAGCCGAGGCTCGAACCAGCGACCTTCTTGCTGTGAGGCGATTGTGCTACCCACTGCGCCATCGTGACGCCGTAAATAATAATAATAATAATAATAATAATAATAATAAAGAATAATAAAAAACACATGTATTACTGACAGTTTTAATTGTTTATTTACAATGAAACAGCTCCAGATGAACAGATTTAATAATTTGGGGAATTTTTTTGGGGGTGGGGTCCCTTATTTTCACATCCCAATGTTGACAGGTATGCACTATGTAGGGAGCCTGTCATTCTCAACACAGTTCAAGCATAAAGCTGTCATCTTTCGAGCTGCAGATCTGAGAACACTGTGGTTCAAGGACAGGAATTGAGAACTACTCATGTAATGATCACTGAATTAACACTAAATAACTTTGGTCTAGATTTAATTGGATTACATTAATGTTTAAGTTGAAATTTACAAGATATTGTGAACTGGTAATAAGGGAATACCGCTTTAAAAAGACACCTTAGTTGTTTAAAGTGTTAGTGTATTTTTTTTATATACCAGAATCAAATGAACCAGAAGAACATTTATAAATACTGTACATGATGGTCATTTACTTTGCTGATACAGGATATCTATTTGATAAATTAGACATATTTGAATATATTTCATTGTGTGTGTGTGTGTGTGTGTGTGTGTGTGTAATATATATATATATATATATATATATATATATATATAACCAGTTTTTTTTTGTTTTGCAGTTTGATACAAAAGGTATTAAGATAAAAAATTTATTTATTTTTTAATTAAGATTTTGAAGCTGGTTATTTATTGCCTATGGAATCGATTTAGTATCAATATCGATGTATTGCGTTCTGGTATCATACCGAATCCAAAATTATGGTACGGAGCCATCCCTAAACCAAACAGATGTTTTGTCTTGAGTGTATCTGAGACACAGGCTGTAAAGGCTTCCCCCCTACTGGAAATCTCATTTGCATTAAAGATAGGAATGACATCAAAATGTACTCTTCTTATTTTTAAGTATATAGTAGTGTTTGTTATAAATGATGAATCTGTGCACTTCATTATTTTGTAAAAATGTATTTGCTCTCATAACATTTTAGCAAGGTTAATAATAACCCTTATTATTAACAACAATAACCCATATGTTCCCATAACCCTTAATGAATCCACTTTTCTTTACTTGTGGTCACGCGTGATGCCTTTAGGGCGGGGCTATCAGTCATTTAGGGTGGGACTATCAGTCTTTTAGGGCAGGGCTATCAGTCCTTTAGGATGGAGCTATCAGTCCTTTAACGCGGGGCTGAGTCCTGTAGGATGGAGCTATCAGTCTTTTAGGGTGGGGCTATGAGTCCTTTAGGGCAGGGCTATGAGTCCTGTAGGATGGAGCTATCAGTCCTTTAGGGCGCAGCTATCAGTCATTTAGGGCGGGGCTATCAGTCATTTTTACAGAGGGGCTACCAGTCCTTTAGAGCAGGGCTATGAGTCCTGTAGGATGGAGCTATCAGTTATTTAGGGCGGGACTATCAGTCCTTTAGGGCACAGCTATCAGTTATTTAGGGCGGGGCTATCAGTTCTTTAGGGCGGGGCTATCAGTTCATTAGACTATCTTTTTATTCTTTTTTCTCCATCTATGTAAAACTGCTAAAGTAATAAAGATGACTTGAAAACCATGAGCTTTTGGTTTCACTCAAAAATGGGCATCTATAATAACTGATCTGTGAGATATTTTGTCCTGTTGAGGAGAAATGCGCTGAAAATTTCCAAAAAAAACAAAACAAAGATGATCTTCCTGATTTCTCAATCACTTCGGACAAAATGCATCTGCAGAACAAATAATTGTACATGACAGCGTGCTGCAAACACTACAATATATACAGTAAACATTTTGATTTAATTTGATAATATAATTAAAGCGATGCCAGGAAGTGGCAAATATTACATGTTCAAAATGCAAATGAAAAACAAACACTTCCTGAACTCATGGTAGAAATGCCAGGTGTCGAGGAGACACAAAAGGGTTTGAACTGCCAACTGAGTCACAACTGTGGTCATGTTTATTCATTAGTACACATTAGCATCTGTTTATATATCTATATCTGCATCTATATATTTATACTGTGCACACCAAAATGAAGCTCTCATTACCGGAGCCATGACATCTGACGGATAAGTCTCCGGTTCACGGCAATGCGGATTCCCAAATCTTTCATGTATGAGCAAATATTAGAGGTGATTATGAGCACTTTTTAATAAGATTATGCTCGTCTTAAGGTGTGACATCTTACCCTTCAAGGTCCAATTAAACCAAAAGTCTCTCAGCTCATTCATAATTCATTGCTGTGTTAAAATAATGAATTTAGTGGCATGCTCAGCATCTTAACTGGCATCATTAAAACATGACCACAGAGCAAACAGTCACCCATTGCACTTGTTGTGTTAAAGTTAATCTAAAAAGCAGTGTTTATTGTCCCTCATACTGTTGCAAAACGATTACAAGTAGCAAATTTTATAAAGAATGACAAATTTTATGACAACCATCTAAACTGTTGATGCACGAAAGAAGCTCAGTGTGTGTCACGGTCACACACACACACAAAGGAGAGAAGGCAGGGATTACTTTGTGAGTATTGTGGAGCATGCACAAACAGTGGGTAAACAGGTGAGCGGTGCAACGGGTTGAAGGCTTTCTAAAACATTAGACCAAGAGGTAATTTCAAGTTCATTGCAATCACCAACATAACAAAAATCACTTCCCTTAATCAGTCGTTTGCATCCACAGGTACATAAAGCAAGCCTCAAAGGAGCACAGGAGAGATCGGAGCAACAGGGAGAAGATCCAAGAAGCAGAGACCATCCAACGTTGATTCCAGCCGGTGAGTAAGTGAATGAGGTGAGTATTTATAGGGAGTGGGTGATTGCAGGTGCAGGTGTGGGTGATTAGAACTCTGGCGATTGTTCACGGGTGTGGTGTGTGGTGGATGGTGACTGTGTGTAGTGACTGGATATATATATATATATATATATATATATATATATACAATAAAAATAAAATATTAATTATTTATTATATATTATAATAATATCATGATATTATCATTATAATAATAATTATTATTTATTATATTATTATGATTATTAAAATAAATATGAATTATTTAACAACAAATAAAATAAGTATCTATTATATATAAATGATATAATTATTTTTGTTTTTGAAAAAAGAAATGACCACATCTAAACTGTGATGCATGGAAGAAGCTTCATGATGTTTAAAGAAATAAATAAATGAATAAATAAATACAATATTACAAATATTAATCATAATCCATTACAATTACTATAATACAAAATAACAAAAAAAATAATATTTTAAACTAAATATTTTAAAATTTGAATAAAAATGTAAAATAAATGTAATTATTTAAAAACAAATAAAAAATGAACTAAATAAAACACGATACATAAATAATAAAAATTGTTAATTTTTCATTATTTCATTTCAATATTTACCTGTGAAAACTTTTGATGTTTTATTATTTCTTGATTGTTATATAATTTATTGAAATGTTTTTGTTTTAACTGCATTGAGCAATTGTAAATAATTTATATATTCATTACTTTTCATATCAATATTTGACTAATTTATTCTAACTTTATAATTATTTATGACATTATTATAGTTAAAAAACAAGACTGGTATAAAAAGTAAAGAATACGTCAATTATTTACAATTCCACAATAAATAAAATATCAACAGATTTGAATAAATGATATAAAAATCAAGAAATAATAATAACACATGAAAAGATATGATAATGAAATGATATATGGAAAATAAAACCAGCAATAAAAACTATTAACAATGAAGAATAAAGATTTGGTTGGCATTCAAATGAATTAGTTGTGACAATACAGAAACTTTCTGTACTGCCCTCAGTGTTTACTTCTTTCGTCACTGCCTTCTACGAAATTAGTTCAACACCATTGGATGTCAGGACTAATTACGATGATGGGAAAATTATATAAAAGAGGTTTTTTTTTTATGAGGGGAGTCTGACCTCCAGAGTAGGAAGTTGTGTTAGTGCCATCAAGTTGTGGGTGTGGCTCTGCCTGGGCGTTTGTCTGAGGAAGCTGAGGAAGAGATGCGGGTGATGCTCACGTTTATACATTGAACTGTCTTCCATAACCACCGTACTGCAAGTTAGCTGGTAACTGCTGACGTGTACCAGTCCTTTCTCATCGTCGTGCTGCCGCTGACGTGTACCAGTCCTTTCTCATCGTCATGCTGCAAAGTTACCTGTGTCGGTGTGTGAGGACAACTCTGACAACTGCTGCAAATCTGTCACTTCTCACCGTCCATACTGCCAAATCACCTGCCATTGAACTGCTGACGTGTAACCTCTTCAAACCACCGTACTGCAAGTTGCTTGGGTCAGATTCACGCATACACACATACATCATTACCCAACTTACACTTATTTTCATTTTATTATATTTGAGAAAATTGAAAGTTTTTTTTTGTTGTTGTTGGTTTATTTGTTGTTGTTGTTGTTGTTGTTGTTGGTTTCTTTTTTTTGAGGGGAATTTGTTTTGTATTACTTAAAATGAACGTAAGGATTTCTTTAATGATCGTGGGATATTGACTTTATTTTTTGTTGTTGCTTGTAGTTGAACTTGCTATTTAATTTAGTTCATTAAATATTTCTAAGCTGAATCCTATTTTCTTGTTCTCTATGTTTCTATATTACTCTTATGTAGGGTATGTAACGGATGGTTTGTTTAAGTTTTGTTTTCGCTATCCTGGGTAATTAACTATATAATTGAGATATATTTTTGGCAAGTTATTAATTTATTATTATTATTATTTATTATTACTTGTCTGGCGCCCGAAATCTTATTTAACACTTGTTATTATATATTCTTTTTTTTTTTTTGTGTCCGAGGTTGACTGCGTTGAAGGAAGCTACATTAAACCCATCGTCAACTCATCACCATTGTGGTTCAGTGGTCAGCACGTTGTGTTTCGACACTGCCGACCTGAGTTCGAACCTCCTTTGAGTAGTATTTATTTATTTATTTTTTTAAAAAAAATTTTGTGTCAAGACATATAATGCTGTTGGGTTACTTATATAGGTATACATATTTTATTTATTTTTTGTGTGTGACCACCGTTGCACAGTATGTTTAATGTACATATTTTTCATTATATTAATGTTATTGTTTCGTTTTTTAATGCAGTAATAAATACCAAAATTGCCTTGTCCTCCTTCCTTTAATATTAATCCTTCACATGAGTTAGACACAGAGCTTCTTTGACTTTAAACATTTACATTCGCAGGAAGTTGTTAAAATCTCCACAGACCCAGAAAATAAATCTCTCATTTTCTGCTCTTTATGTTCAAAGCGTTTGCTTCTCTTCTAGTGGTCAAAGCCATCTTTAATATCACTGGTGCGATTCAAAGCCCTCCTCCTCTTCGCGTGCTCTTTCAGAGATAACTTAAATTGACTTTCATGGCCTAATTCAAATAGCTACATGTTAAATAATTAGCGTTAGGACCAGTTTCATTCAGAGCCAGACTCTCAGAACTCTTCGAGTGGCTCTTGATAAGTGTGTCTGTTAGTAATTACGGCATTAGTATTCTTCACGTGGCTGGAGCGAAGGCCTTTAATGAGAATTCAATGAGCAGCACACTGCGGCCGGTCAACTCTGTATAATCATCACACTGCTGTTTACACACAGACAGCAGGAAAAAATCACCTGAGCCTCAGCGCAATGTCAAAAAACAAAACATTACGGATCAAATCATGCAATGTGAGCCTCTGCAGGATTTTACTAGAGGCAAGGTAGTAAAGTCTTTCCATTATAGTCATCGCTGTTATAAATCGTAATAAACAGAGGTAGTTTGATCAAATGGTAACATCTTTGTGTATTAATTAATGTTAGTTAATGCATTAATGGACATGATTTAATAACGTACAACAAAAAAGGGTTAAAGAATTACTTAATCTTTGTTGATGCTAAAGGAACATTCAGTAGTGTGAAAAAGTGTGAGCCCCCTTACTGATTTCTTCTTTTTTTGCACGGGCTGGTCTGAGTATTTCAGAAACTGCTCATCTACTGGGATTTTCACGCACAACCATCTCTAGGGATTACAGAGAATGGTCTGAAAAAGAGAAAATATCCAGTGAGCGGCAGTTCTGTGGGCGCAAATGCCTTGTTGATGCCAGAGGTCAGAGGAGAATGGCCAGACTGGTTCCAGCTGATAGAAAGGCAACAGTAACTCAAATAAGCACTCGTTACAACCGAGGTCTGCAGAAGAGCATCTCTGAACGCACAACACGTCCAACCTTGGGGCGGATAGGCTACAGCAGCAGAAGACCACACCGGGTGCCACTCCTGTCAGCTAAGAACAGGAAACTGAGGCTACAATTCACACAGGCTCACCAAAATTGGACAATAGAAGATTGGAAAAACGTTGCCTGGTCTGATGAGTCTCGATTTCTGCTGCCACATTCGGATGGTCGGGTCAGAAATTGGCATCAACAACATGAAAGCTTGGCTCCATCCTGCCTTGTATCAACGGTTCAGGCTGGTGGTGGTGGTGTAATGGTGTGGGGGATATTTTCTTGGCACACTTTGGGCCCATTAGTACCCATTGAGCATCGTGTCAACGCCACAGCCTACCTGAGTATTGTTGCTGACCATGTCCATCCCTTTATGACCACAGTGTACCCATCTTCTGATGGCTACTTCCAGCAGGATAACGCACCATGTCATAAAGCGCGAATCATCTTAGACTGGTTTCTTGAACATGACAATGAGTTCACTGTACTCAAATGGCCTCCACAGTCACCAGACATCAATCCAATAGAGCACCTTTGGGATGTGGTGGAACAGGAGATTCGCATCATGGATGTGCAGCCGACAAATCTGCAGCAACTGCGTGATGCTATCATGTCAATATGGACCAAAATCTCTGAGGAATATTTCCAGTGCCAAGTTGAATCTATGCCACGAAGGATTAAGGCAGTTCTGAAGGCATAAGGGGGTCCAACCCGGTACTAGTAAGGTGTACCTAATTAAGTGGCCAGTAAGCGTACATTATAAATTGTTGTGAAAATGAACTTTATCCATTTATTCCCGTTTCATGTTTAACCGGATCCGTTACCTTATATATGGGATTGTTTCGTGTCGACTTCTATACCAACAGGCAAAAGATTCAAACTCAAGATGATTCATATATTCGACTCTAAGTCTACTCACTATTTTCTTTTTTCAATAGTTTTCAATAGAATCAATAGTTTTAAACTCGGAGCAGTTTCAGATTTAAACCTCAGCTGGATGTTTTCAATCACTTAGAGCTGTGTTACACATGGCATGGAAGGTTATTTTAAAAATTCCATAATTAGGACTCTTTAAGAAAGAACTAAATACAAATCTACACAGACCTGTGTGAAAAAGTGTTTACCCCCTGATAAAACATAACTCTGGCTTATCACACCTGAGTTCAATTTCTCTAGCTACACCCTGGCCTGATTACTGCCACACCTGTCCCCAATCAAGAAATCACCTAAATAACACCTGCCTGAAAAAGTGAAGTAGACCAAAAGATTCTCAAAAGCTAGACTATAACTGCTTAATTAGTTAATGGTTACTTATACACTAATGTAAATGTTAATGGATTAGAAAACATGACCTAACAACAAACACATGTATTCAGGAATACTAAATCTTATTAATGTTAACTTACAAAGATTGCAATAAGTTACTAAATGCATTAGTTAACATGAACAAATAATGAAAAATTCAGCACTACACAACCTTTATTCATTTGAACTTACTCATATACTATACATCAGTGGTCCCCAACCTTTTTATCACCGTGGATGGGTCATTCATTCATTTTCTTTTCGGCTTAGTCCCTTTATTAATCAGGGGTCGCCACAGCGGAATGAACCGCCAACTTATCCAGCAAATGTTTTACGCAGCGGATGCCCTTCCAGCTGCAACCCATCACTGTGAAACACCCATACACTCTCATTCACACACATACACTACGGACAATTTAGCTTACCCAATTCACCTATAGTGCATGTCTTTGGACTTGTGGGGGAAACCGGAGCACCCGGAGGAAACCAATGGCAACACGGGGAGAACATGCAAACTCCACACAGAAATGCCAACTGACCCAGCCGAGGCTCTAACCAGTGACCTTCTTGCTGTGAGGCAACAGCGCTACCCACTGCGCCGCCAGCGGATCAGTCAACGCTTGACAATTTTACCGCAAACTGGGGGGCGGGTGGCATGGTGGAGGAGGTGGTACGTAGATTGCTAGGTAACAATCAACTGTTTTCTCAGAGGATGACAAGCTGACAATACATTGCTGTCACTCTGATAAAGTTTTATTTATGGAGAAAATTACAAAGCACTGCAGTGTTTGGGTGTTTTGTGTTTGTCTGAGATAATTAGTCTACCGAAATGTGTATATTCCATACAAGCTGAAGCTGATCGGTCAGTTCTTGTCGCGTGACTTGCGGTGTGCTCCCGGCATTCATTCAACTGTGCGCGTCTGGAAGGCGTGAGCGCGTCACGCCACTTGTGCGCGCAAGCCGCACGCCTCCATTGGAAATAACGAACTTGTGGGAACTCTAGAAAAGACGCGATATGCGAACAGCCCGTAAAAAGCCACTGTCATTTGCGATCTCCAGCAGTTGATCTTCTTGCACAGACATGCTGGATTCACCTGATTTGTTGACAAATGGGTTGCGGATCCATTCCTTGGCAGTTTACAGGACCTTCACTGGGCCTTTTCCCCTTAGCAAAGAAACTTTCCAAAGACGTCTGTTTCTTACTCATTTTGCTGCTTGTGGGTTAAATTTGGGCGCTTAAGTGACCGAGATGTAAGCGAGAGAATTTTTCAAAATAAAAGATCGTTCTGACTCAGATAATAAATAAAACAGCAATAATTAATGATTTCTTGTGCGTCCCGGTACCAACTGATCCACGGACCGGTACCGGTCCGAACAACTAATGACGAACAACAAAAAGGGTTAGGATCAAATAGTAACACCTTTGTATTAGTTAACGTTAGTTAATGCATGAATTGACATGAATTAATAATGAACAACATAATTTGTACTTGTTGTTCGAAGTCAAAATTATTAGCCCCCTGTATATTTTTTCCACAATTTCTGTTTAACGGAAAGAAGATTTTTTCCAACACATTTCTAACATAATAGTTTTAATAACTCATTTCTAATAACTGATTTATTTTATCTTTGCCATGATGACAGCACATAATATTTGACTAGATATTTTTCAAGATACTAGTATTCAGCTTAAAGTGACATTTAAAGGCTTAACTAGGTTAATTGGGTTAACTAATTAATAGATTTAGCTCTTTCCCCATTCCAGCAGATAAAATCTACATCTGAAATGCATTTACATTTAATTTATACTAAATAGTTTTACTATCCATCAGCTAACTGCCCTTAAATGTGAAGCGTGCATTAAATGGAACTGAATCTGCTACATTGTAACAGTGGCTCAGCCGATAATGTGAGGTCCCAGAAAGTCCTTTTTATCTGACTAATAGCACATGGAGAAGTGTTTTTATTTTTGCAGTCAGAGAAGCAGAACTTTATGAGGAAATATAACATAGCTGTGGACATTATGCACACACTGTATGGACAGAAAGACGTTCAGAGGTCATTACAGAAGACGCTGGAGCGTAACGGCCATGTGCTTTGTCAAACAGCTCACATGTGCTCCAGCATTAGTCTGAAAACACTTGCAAGGTTACTGGTTCAAATAAGAGTCTGATGGCCTTGCAGACGGAAAAACAGTAGCTGCACAACACGCCACTTGATAAGGTTATTATTTCAAACCAGGTCCTGACCTTCGGAAGGCACATTTTTATTATGCAAAAATGTGCTGTGTGTTATATAATACAATTAGCAGCAAGAACAAGCCAAAAGTATACACATGTGGATTCATGGAGAATTTAAGGAGTACACTACTGCTAAAAAATGTGCAATAGCAATGTTGATATGCTTTTCAAAGTGTGTCTGATTTCTTTGATCCAATGTTTACAATAACAGTTATATATTGTAAAATGTGATTCATTGCTGTGATGTAAAACTGAATTTTCAGTATAACTTCTGATTATTGTCAGTGTAGAAAACGCTTGTTATTTTTGTTTAAATTCATTCTTAATTATCTCAAAAATGATATAAATATTAAGCACCAACAAAACTGTTTTCAACAGTGATAATACTAATACTACAGATATTTTTATAGGATACCTTACAATAATATATTTGTGCATATACATTAGATGAGTCAGTACCAAAGCCAAAACTGGAACTAATCTAACAAAAAAAAAAAAACTTAAAGGGCTTAGATCTTAACGATCTAAGCGATCTAAGTGCAAAGTCTAAAGCACATGACGCAAAAGCATGTCCTGTTTTAAGGATGGAAAAATACGGTCTGTGCATGGTCTAACAGGGTTGTGCTTATTCTAATGGGTTCTGGGTGTGTTTTGAGCATAACGTGCATTAAACCAATCAGAGTCTCATCTCACATTTCCTTTAAGAGTCAGTTGCGTCACGCATTTTTCATTTTGCTAATTTTGATATTTATGTGGAAAATAATTTTAATCCTTTAATTGTTTTCATATGTAAAGATATTTGCAATTTTTAAATTATTGTATTTTTTGTAGTTTTGAGTAGGCTAGTCTAATTTTCAATTTAAATGCTGCAGTCTGAAAATGTCGGTTAGGCGATGTTGATGTGAACAGCTAAAGCTGTCAAATTATTTGTAGTTCATTTATTATGATGATGATTGTTGAATGAATGATGATGATTATTATTAATAATAATAATAGTTGTTTTATTCAATAATGTAATTAAAACATGTAAAAGGTTTATATTAATGTGAAACGAGCCAAACATCATCTTTAAAATCGTCATAGGTTTCAGCTCTCATCAATATCTTTGCCTATGGTTGATACACGATACTATCGTCTATTGGAACAACCCTAAGCGTAAGTAACTATGGCGACAAAACCCGATCAAAACCAATCCACCTTCTTGAGCCTCAGCTCAAATTAAATGCAAACTTACCAGGGTAAAAACACAAATATATGTACTTTGTTCAACAGGTCTCTTGTTATTTCTAACTCATAATAAAAAAAAAACCTGCTATATAAAAAGCTTAACAAGTGAAGTTTTACAGATGTTTATTTCAGAGTACATCATGCTGTGTGTGTGTGTGTGTGTGTGTGTGTGTGTGTGTGTGTGTGTGTGAGAGAGAGAGAGCAAACACTGAGAGCTGCAGGTCAGTGCGGACCTCATTAATATTCACGACCACTCCAAATGGTCAATAAGGACCTTCTGATATTAGGGGTACAGTGGTCCCTCGTTAATCGTGGGAGTTACGTTCTAAAAATAACCTGCAATAGGCGAAATCCGAGGAGTAGTCCGCTTTATTTTTTACAATTATTATAGATGTTTTAAGGCTGTAAAACCCCTCACTGCACACTTTATACACTTTTCTCAGACAGGCATTAACATTTTCACACTTTTCTCTCTTGTTTAAACACTCTCAAAGTTCAAACTTTTGTAGAAAAATAAGTCCAGTATTATAGAATGAAAGCAAAGATCCAAACCTGTTGTCAGGCACAAACATTCATCGCTGTCAGCAAAAGGTTCATAAAGCTCTTTAGCTTTTGTGCAAATAATGTTGGCATCCAGCGTAATGTTCTTTATCCTGCAGTCACTGATCCACAAAACTAAAGCAGACTCCATCCTTAAGGGTGTTGTACACCGGATGCGCTGCACACATGACAGTTGGAAGCAACACACACCGGATGTGCACATTCACATGCTATTTAAAATGAAATTATTCAAATGGCGCTCTGTGGTGCGGCAGAAATATGAACAGTTTTGTGAGTCGCAGACAGCAGCCGACTTGCGGTGCCGGTGTGCGACCCCCTTTACGATGGTCTTGCTGTGGACAGTTACAACCCTTTTTGCATCCTTGTTGGAACTCACACTGCTAGCGATTGAAGATTTATGTTAATTTGGCAAGCTGAACGCATTCTGTACTGTACAGGAGACACGGAGGAGATTGATTGACAATGGCACTAAAAAAGAAATCTGCGAAACTGCGAGGTGAACTGCATTATAGCGAGGCACCACTGTATTTTATAGGGTAATAAACGAGCATATAAAACCATTTCTGGAGATTTTTTGAACTTACCTAAGCCACGTTCCTACTATGTAAATGTCAGAGAACAATTTAACTTGTTGAATCAATGCAATACATGGCATCTTTTACATTTAGCTGCTTGCTGATGCACCTGCATCCAATCTGCCTAATATACAACCAGTGTTGTGCTAGTTACTGAAAATTAGTAATTAGTTACAGTCAAAACATTCTAAATTCTACATTCAAAAAGTAACTCAATTACTTTATCGATTACTTACACCAAAAAGTAATGCATTACTGTTAAAAGTAATTTTTGAGTTACTTTTCCAAAGAACATTTTTAATGCTCCCGTTAATAACATCACTTCAGTGCTGCATGGAGAATACACTGTTGATTAACTTGACAGTTTTAATTCATTTGCATTCTCACAACTAAAACACAAGACAGACTTAAACAAAAAGTAATGTTTAAACACTAATTTACTTAAGTCAGACCAGCAGCACAACAATGAAAATATCACAAGGTGATAAACTAGCTGAATAATATATTCAGGAACAAAAAAGCAAAAACTAAAGTTGCTTCAGCATCATAGTTGTTGTATTTAACTCTTAAACATGTTCCTTCACTGCTTGAGGATGAAAACTAGCAACAATATACAACAAACACAAAACCTTTATGAAATAAATGAAAGTAATCTGAATTATATTTCAGAATCAATTTGGTGAAACTCAGCACCAAGACACTGCTATTATAGACAACCATACATTTTATGCGTTTTAAACTAAACAAAAACATAACAGCTGCTCAAAAATCAAATCTATGAGCAATTTTCAAACTAACCACAAATTAAACGTGGTATGTCAGCAACTTATGGAAAGTAAGCTGTGTATATTCAAAGTGCAAAATCTGCTGTTGTGTGCAAATGTGTGGTTATTTATTTGAAACAACAAACATAGTAGTATTAGTAATAGTAATTAATAATAGTAACGTTAATAGTCTCTCGATCTCTCGCACACGCACACTTGGTCTACCTCGCGTGCATTCGGTCTCTCTCGCATGCACACACTTGGTGTACCCCTGCGCATTCGGTCTCTCTGCTTTCGCTTGACTTTTGTCCAGTCTGGCGCTTCATACACGATGCGTCTTCTTTACGGTGGTTGGTTGGCATCCACCAATCCCACAATGTGTTGTAAACAGGAAGATGTAGGTTAGACTGCAGCCAAAATTAATTAATTTACCAAGTAACGAACAAACGCATCATATTGTAACGATAACTGAGTTAACATATTTAAAAAGTAATGCGTTGCAGTATTACTGTCAAAAGTAATGCCGTTACAGTAACGCATAACCAGTAACGCGTTATTGTCCAACACTGTATACAACACAATCGGCCAGACACCAATTAATAATAATAAAAAACACCCAATATCAGCCCGATTAACCTGGTCAACCTATATATGATTTTTCAAGGCCCTCATTTTTTTTCCTAACATGCTGTTTTACCATACCAAAAGGGCACTTTTTACACCTGAATAGATTGCAAATCATATGAGTGGATCCGTGTATTATGCTGAATGATATCTGATGACAATCGCTCGTCTTTTTGTTGTTGAATGGCACACGAGTGCCGCAGTGTAAAAGAGCGTATGGGCTTTGATAACAGCAGACAAGGGAAGCATGTCATAAACCTTGACATTTATTCAGCTGCCAACATTTCCTTTCTGAATGCAGTAAATAGGAACGGCCTCTTTTTTTTTTGAAGTGCGAAAAGCCCCACACGGACGAAGCTTTTAAATGCGCTTTAATGCTGTAAGGTCATGCAGAAAGGCTCCAGCCACAGACATTACTCATGTGGCATTAAACAGATTCTGACAACAAAAACAGGCCGTTTCTTCATCTCGGAAATGCGGCATCTGTCTCATGTAGTCCAGAAGCCGGCAAAATACTAATCCATCAACAGTTTCTTTGTCTGGATGTAGAGCCGTGACCTTGAGCTGTAAACAACAGCAGTGATGCATTACGGAGCCGCGACTGAATAATTACACTGAGATACGGCCGCCCCTAAACACAATGGACAGCTCATATGAATATGGAAAACAGATGGAAGATATTGTAGAAGAGATGTTATACGCGACATAAAGATGCATTAGCTGATGGTCCGAATGTTTCATTTATTGCTATCTGGCATTTGGTTGAAAAGGGGCCATATGTAGAATTCGTTAAACGGATGGTTGTTAAGTGAACAGCAGCCGGCAACATGACGAACAAGAGACTGAATGTGATTCAAATTCGGGAAAAGTAACAAAGCTTGAAAATACAAAATCACAACATACTAATCACAAGCATACACTCAAAAAAAGGATTTTTGCTCCTTATTCAAACTACTTACAACCCCAAATCAGAAAAAGTTCGAATGATCCTTTTCTTCTTTGGTCCGGAGCACACGGCGTCCCCAAAAATTATGTGAAATACTGATTCATCTGACCACTGTACATGTTTTCACTGTGTGATGGTCCATTCCAGATGCCTCCGAGCCCAGAGAAGTCGACGGTGCTTCGGACACTGTTAACATAGGGCCTCCTTTTGGCACAGTACAGTTTTCACTGGCATTTGTGGATGTAACTACGCATTGTGGCACTTGACAAAGGTTTGCCGTAGTAGTCCTGAGCCCATGTGGGGATATTGCTTATAGATGAATGATGATTCTATGGAGGGAATGATTGGAGATCACGGTTGTTCAGGTTAGCTTAGTTCCAGCATTTTTTACAGTGTACAGATGCCATCCAGACACATAAAATGTGAATATATAAACAGGTGCTCTATGCAAAATCGTCCACTATACCCTCTTTCACTATTTCCCTACATTAGTCCACTAATATAGCCCACTTGAAGGAGAGATTAAAACGAGTGAGTGAATTTGAGTTTGATTGTGTTTTGCTACTCGATAAATCCCTCAGGCAGATTCGATTTTAAACTTCTTGGTCCAACCCTGTGGAAGTTATTTAACACTTAGCGAGCTGTCTATTAGTAATGAAACAAAGTATTTTAATGTCAGTCATCTATACAAACATTACTTTAAGTAATACTTTATTTTGAAACTCTCACCGATAGGATTGCGCTATCTGGCCACCATCTTGTGATTCAAAATTCATTCGGCATACAAACTCTCACAGTGCATTTTGGGTATTTCTAGCTGTTAAGCGTACATGGGTTGTAAACACGTTATTGGAGTGCACTGTGGGATTGATTGAGTGCACTTCAGAACGTCCACTATGGTTTCGGACACCACTAGAAATGGCTGCTTCCTCAAATAGTGCACTATTTAAGGGTATAGGGGGCGATTTTGGATACAGCCAGGGCTTGAAAAAAATGCTTTGAGAAAAGTAAATATTTTGGATAGGCAAGTTAAAAGCCTGTTTCACATGGTTATACAATTACCGAAATGAGTTTATCAGTAAATTCAAAAATGCGCTGTTTGTTTTTTTTGAAGAAGCACCATTCACACATTTACTTAAAAATACTGGTAAATTCAATGACATAATTAACCAGAAATGACCCCTAAATGGCTGTGCTTGTATTTGTAAGTAAATCTTTTCGCCTTTTTGTTGATTATTCCCCCCCCCCCCCCCCAACTTTAGAATTCATGCAGCTTGTTTTTTCCCAGAGACAAACCAAAAAGTTAACTACAGGAGAAATTCAATTCAATTCATGTTTATTTATATAGCGCTTTTCACAATGTATATTGTGTCAAAGCAGCTTAACATAGTTCTAGTAAAGTCCAGATTTCAGAGTTGAAAATAAATACATAGAAATTGAAAAAGAAATAAAATGTTGCTGAGGACTTTGTAAAGAACATGGGCAATTCAGCAGACACAAAGACAAGTGTTTTGACCAACTCTGATGAAAAGATGTGGATGAAGGACTGTAGTCGGAGCAAAAGACTACAGGTGTTTTACTGTACTATAATCACTCCGCTTCATGTGGATGTTACAGTTGAAGGCAATGCTTGAAGTTATTTTTTTTAAAGTTATCACTTTTAGTGATTTATCACAAGCATTTAGAGTTGGAAAAAACATAGAAACATTGTATGACTAACAAGCGGCAACTAAATGTGTCTGGACCGTAGTGTTGCTTTCGTTAAAAACTATGACGAAATATCTTCGCTATCAAACCTTTATCATGTGACGAAAATGAGACGAGGCGCGGCAGAAATACTGGTCATGTGAATTTAATTCAACAAAATATTATAATGCAATATTGTTGATGAATAAAAACAAGACTAAATGTGGTTTACAAAATAAAAACTATGCTAAAATGTCTCCTCATTTTCGCTGACTAAAACGAGACAAAATTAAATGTTATAACGTTATTTAGTTTTGTTAAGTCACGTTATTATTACTTTGCAGTAAGGTCGCACTGCGCAGACGCAGGCGACGTCACTTCCTCTAACCACACTCGCAACATTATTTGATGTTAGCTAGGGAATGACGGCACAGCCAGGGTTCGTTGGCAGAAAAAGAAGAAGCGACATTTGGAAAAACTTTCGTTACAATGAAGGGGAATGAAAACCGAATGTGATGCGGTAAAAGATGGAGAGAAATGCGGCCACAAAAAACACCACAAGCGTAACGTTACTTTCTATTTTAGAAAACTCACGCCAGCTCATGAGGCTGTGGTTAATGTGTCTCATTTGAACATTAGCTGAAAATGACCAGCGTGTGTGTATATTTATGAGAGTGTAAAGTCTCATTAAATGTCATCAGTTTTCGTCGACTAAAACTAGACGAAAATAGTCATGGATGATTCTGACTAAAATAAGACTAAAATGCTCAGACTTTTAGTCAACTTAAACTCGACTAGACTAAAAACAAGACTATGAACATGACTAAAACTAATAAAAACTAAAATGTCAGCTTCACACAAAGACTAGACTCAAACTAAAATTAAAACAGGCCGCCAAAAACAACAATTCAAAGATTCATTCACATTCCTTCAGCTTAGTCCCATTATTTATCTGGGGTCGCCACAGCAGATTGAACCTCCAACTTATCCAGCATATGTTTTACTTCCAGCTGCAACCCAGTACTGGGAAACATCCATACACACTCATACACTACGGACAATTTAGTTTATTCAACTCACCTATAGCGCATGTGTTTGGACTGTGGGGGAAACTGGAGCACCCGGAGGAAACTTACGCCAACACGGGGAGAACATGCAAACTCCACACAGAAATGCCAACTGACCCAGCAGGGACTCGAACCAGTGACCTTCGTGCTGTGAGGCGACAGTGCTAAGCACTGAGCCACTGTGTTGCCCCTATTGTCTGTAAGGCCCAATCCCAATTCTATTTTTGCACCCCTACCCCTTCCCCTTGGCTCTTGAAACAGAGTGTGAAGGCAAAGGGCTTCAAAATTTACCCCTAAGAAATGGGACACCACTACACTACACAACACCTGCACACGTCATCATATGTCATCGCGATCTCTTACTTCATATGAGATCGAGGACGGCGACTGCTGTAGTTATTCCAGTTGCATTACTTTTTGGTATTTATCTTCAGGAAATCATTGAAGGCACCAATATCATGTTATCATAATGATATAATGTGTCAATAAGCTCGTAACTGTACTGTGCATTTACACCGTGGCCATATTCATCTATGTAAACACACGAAAACAACATTAACATTATAGCAGACACTGTAAAAAGCTCATTCCCAGCCACTAGACTTTTCCGACAGGGTATTCGAGTGTCATCGAGTGAAAGTATGTTGTGGGACTACTATGTTATTATTAGGGATTATAGATAGCAATATTTAGTGGTTTTTATTTTAGCGTTTTCTTTTAAAAGCATGACGGTAAAACATGAACGCCGTTATTAATGTATTAAAACATATGCTTGTTTGTTGTAAAAATTCATAATAATGACAAAAAATACTAATTTGTGCATCTCTTTAATTCCGTGTGCAGCCATGCTGCCGCTGTAGATGGTGCATTCTGGGAAATTTTCTTACCCCTTACCCCTTGAAACTAAAAAATCTCAGTTTCAAGGGCCATTCTAGCCCTTCCCCTTAGCCCTACGCCTTTAAGCTAAAGACAATTGGGACACCTCTACCTCTTCACGTGAACGCGCAAAATGAGGGGTAAGGGAAAGGGCTAAGGGGTAGAATTGGGATTGGGCCTAAGTCTAGCATTAAAAAACAAATGTGTGGTGATCAGTTTTGATGGCCCACACACTAAAGGCAGCTAAAAGGTAACGTGATTTAAATGACAAACACTCTTTAAATAAAGCTAATGAGGATGTTTCGGATGACAGTGAGCAAATGTAGCTTAACGTAGAGCTCAGGCAACAAGTAACAACAGCAGAGGACAAAACAAAGACAAAAGCTGCTTCAGTCAAGATACAGACAGACGGTGGCGTCTATAGAAAACATCTCTTCATTACTTCAAGAACACTTTAGACGGGCTAAACACAAACAGCATGATAGGTGCTGAAACACTGTGAAAATGCAAGAGATGTTTCCCATGGCATAGCTATGTGCTAAGTTATGGGATGTTCTGCAGAGATTGCCAGTCTTATATTGCTTCACAAATTAATGTCTTCAAGATTTATTTAAAAGACTCAAAAATAGCAGAATTAGCATGTTTAGTCAGTCCGCTGTAACATGATTGCAGTTTGTAAACAGAACATTGCAAAATCCTTACTTTTTATCACAAAAACACAATAGAAGTCAAGAATGCAGATATTTCAATTTGATTAAAATCATGTTTTGCAAAAAATCCTTTAGTGTTTTAAATTTAAAGCTGACTAACACTTTACAATGGGCGACGCGGTGGCGCAGTGGGTAGCACGTTCGCCTCACAGCAAGAAGGTTGCTGGTTCGAGCCTCGGCTGGGTCAGTTGGCATTTCTGTGTGGAGTTTGCATGTTCTCCCCGTGTTCGCGTGGGTTTCCTCCGGGTGCTCCGGTTTCCCCCACAAGTCCAAAGATAGGGTATAGGTGAATTGGGTAGGCTAAAATTGTCCGTAGTGTATGTGTGTGAATGAGTGTGTGTAAATGTTTCCCAGTGTTGGGTTGCGGCTGGAAGGGCATCCGCTGCGTAAAACATATGCTGGATAAGTTGGCGGTTCATCCCGCTGTGGCGACCCCAGATTAATAAAGGGACTAAGCCGAAAAGAAAATGAATGAATGAATAACACTTTACAATATCGGTGCATAGGCCTGTCATGATATGTATTTTTTGTTGTACGATATATTGCACCAAAATATATTGCGATAAACAATATTATTGTCATTTTAAGACCATTTTATGCCCCTCATTATATATATGCCAATATAATATCATCATGATGCAGGTACACTCTTCCAAAGAACACATCATATTTTATTCTTCAGAATATTTCATTGAATTATAGTCATTTTAACAATTTATTAGGCACTGGAATCAGAATGTGAAAACGCATATCTTAAACAAATAATAATAAATGTTATAATAAAAGTGCAAGGTAAAAAGTAACAGAAGCTGCGATATCTGCTACCAGATCTATTTTCAGCTGTCAAAAACCCACATTACAATATACTACAGTAATTTATAGTAAATACTATATTGTTGTTTTAACTATACTAACACTGACACCTCCAATAGAGATAGAGATGTTGCGCAATCAGCTAAAATGTTGCTAGAATTGGTTTTTATGTATGGGCGATATACATTGCATCACCAAATATGATTGAGGTCATGTTCCATGTGTTATGCGATAAGTCGATATATTGATTATCGTGACAGGCCTATGTGTGCACTAATTTGCATTAATTAATGCTTAACTAATGCACAGATAATCATGAGTTACTGTATAACTCGTGAAGAGGTAAACCATTTATTATTTATTACTGCATGAGCAACAAATGAACATTCTTTATGATTCATACATTAAGTAATCTATAAATTGTTATTAGTTAATTGTCATAATGTATTAATTCCCTAATAACATACACTCAAAAAATGACGCTTGCTGTTTGTTCAAACTACTTATATAAAAGTTTTGAGTTTTTTGGGGGGACAACTTAATTGTTTTATGTTCAGTTCACTTAAATTTGTAAAAAAAACTAATACGTTAACTTAATTCCTTCATGTTGTCACAACGCATTTCATTTGTGTGGAACCCAGCATTGTTTACAGTGTATTACAATAACTAATTATGTAAATTTATGTTTTAATTACTACAACAGGTCAAAGACATGCATTTCAACTGCCGGTTGTCTACTTTAATTAATCATTAGCTAATGATTTGCTAAGGTATCATAATTTTATGACTTTACTTGTCTTTACTACAATGTTTTGTGTCTAATTTATATGTTCTGTGACAAGTAGCTGTAATAAGCGGGATAAAGTACATCCAGGATGGTGATTTTCGCGGAATAAAGGATGTACTTCATTCCTAACATATAGAATAATTGAATATTGGCATGTGTCTAAAATAGACCAATCTACCCTTCTATGCGACTGACTTTAAAGGGCACCTATGATGCAAAATCAACTTTTGGAAGCTGTTTGGACAGAACTGTGTGTCGGTACAGTGTGTCCACAGTCATATTGGAGTGATATAAACACAACAAGTCATTAAAATAGGATCCAAATCCCAACGATTGAGGCTCACCGCAACATGGCGTAGAAGTGCAGAATTCCCCACCCACCTAATTGATTGACAGGCATGTATTGACATGTCTCCATAGTAAAGCATATAAACATGTCCACAGAACAGGATTTGCTAAGAAACTGGGATTAAAAGATCTGTTCAACACTCTGTGATCAGCTGCACCTCAAGAATGAGTTTTACAAGTTTAAAACGTTTTTAAAACAGAGCACGTTTGTAGTAAAATAAAGACAGTAAAATCGCTATGTGAAGTTTATTTAGAAACTAATTTCGAGAGGATCACGTGCTTATGATTGACCACGGCTGGCCCCACATTTGCAAGCACATGATATACCAATCAGATGAATCCAAACGCACATAAATAGCACTATTTCCTTACCTTAGCCATCTTCGTCTTGAAGAATCCCCCATCCACCCCGACTCCTTCCCCTCTCTCCTAGCATAATCCAGGGAATGTCTGAGCTCAGACTCCCCTCTCTCCCGATGAAATGGGGAGACAGCATATCTGTCCCTAGACAGCATGCCAAACATGCATTTACTTTATCAAGCACCAGCTAAGTGTGAACTCTTGAAGTAATTCATAACAGCTGGAATCACCAAAGCCACATAGTGTCAGTAAATGCGCATGTGTGTGTGTACTGCAAACATTATAATGGCATTTGTTTGTGACTCATCATTTTGGAAAGGCTTGATTAAACTCCACCACAAATATATCAAATAAACTTACTTGGTATTTTTGACTAATAAACTGGGTTTCTGCTTCATTTATGTCTGTCTCTGCCACTGACTGCTGTTTATCTGAAGTAACGCATTAGAAACAGACACGCACATGGGAACGGTGGGTGGGGGAAACCAGCTCATTTGCATTTAAAGGCGCAGGCTACAAGAACAGCTACACTGTCCTCAGACCTCACAATGGGCATATTCTGCATTGTATAATAAATAATCAGATGGGTATTTTGAGCTGAAACTTTACAGACACATTCTAGAAGATTAATCTTACATCTTGTAAAAGGGGTAAAATAGGAGCCCTTTAAAAAGTTATGACCATACTTGAAGATAACAAAATTGCATAACTAATTTCTAACTCCTGTCTAAGCAGTTGTTGCAGCTGGTTTTGCAACTTGGTGCCACCATCTGTACAACAAAATGGTGATACTGGTTTCACTGCTCTCAAATGCCTACAACTTCATATCAACCACCTGGCAACCACTAGCAAAAACACAGAACACAATAGCATAAGAAAAAAAACAAACACGTTATGAGCAATTCCAGTGTTATGGATGTGACATTTGCAGTAAAAACTCAAAACATAAATTCACAGAGAAAGTATATATTAACATTATATTGAAACATCTGCTAATATTTTCCTAAACAATTAACCACAGAGTTATGGGATCAGAAAAATATCAATCTGTAAACATTTTTTATATTTTAAATGAGGAAAATAAACATGCGTTATGGATATGACCAAAAAAGTTAGCAAGTTTACAGTAAACAACATACTTTGTAGAAATTCTGTGAATTAAACTGCACAACCCAAAAGGAAACAATGCTAATCAAAAGGATAAAGCCTGGTTTATACTTCTGTGTCGAGTGATCGGCGTGACCCACGGCGCATGCCTTGGGTGCTGCCGCGCATTTATACTTCTGCACGCTGTTTTGTGTTGCTCTGCAATAACACCTCCGATACGCTATCTGGCAGTAGGTGTTTGTTTCTCTGTGTCGAGTTTCTTCGCTGGTGTTTTGTTTTTTCTGAACGCTACCTTAATGTACAAGTAGCTAAAACTCGCTCATTTTGAGGCGGGAATCGGCGGATGTGCAACAACTTTAATCATAAGGTAAACACAAAACAACAGTTTCCATCTAGAGCTCCTTCAAGGGACTCCACACTTGTAAACACTCACTCCATCGGGCTGGCGTGGCTCTCACCTCCGCCCACACTCGTCACCGCTATCAAGCCGACCAATCACAGAGCTTGCGCTACGCGTCGTTGCGATGTGTAGTTAAATTTTTTGAGAGGTGCGCGTCAGCGTCGTCGACGGCCACCGCGAGGGCTATGCGACCACGTGTAGGCTGCGCCGGAGCATACACCTGCGCTTGACGCAGAAGTATAAAATCAGCCTTTAAGGTTATTGCACACTGAATTTGAAATTTTCATCCGTAATTTTCGCACGTTAAAAAATTAATTCGACCTCAGGTTGTGTCAATTGTATTGCCACACTGCCTCTGAAACTTTTGCCCGTCATAAAAAATTTTGAATCGGGTTCGATTTTTTCCCGCTTTTCGCATCCGAAAAATCGATTTGAGAGGTGTTTTGACAGCTCAGAGCCACCGTACAAGCGAAAAGCTAAATACAGAATGCCGTCACTTGAGCTACAGATAGCTTTATGATAAACACAGTGCATAAAATAAATACAGAATGTGGCGGACAGCTGATAACCCAGCTGTCCGTGTGTGTGTGTGTTCATACATTTGACATACTTCCCATATACGTTATAATAGAAAGCATGGTCCGCCTTCTGTCCCTTGCTCTCATACGTCAATGTGCCGCCATCTATTATAATGTCTATAGGTACTGCCAGTCTCTGTTTAGGATTTGTTTACGTACGTAAATGTATGAAGTATCACAAGCAATGTATCAAAATTCCACTGATTTCCTGAAATAAACTTTGCATTTGGGGATAATCCAGCGCAGCTCTTTGATTAATGAACTAAACTTTCCTTTCTCTCTATGCAGTATTGGATGAACCCAATATGTAACATATTCCTCTTTCTTTTTCTACTTTGGAGAAGAGAGGAGAACAAAGTATCACTGCTTGAAATGACTCCGAAATGTTTTGCATTTTTTCAAAATGGATTAATTAATACGCATCGGACTCAGGGTTCAGGGTTTGTGTACGTGACAAATTTTTCACATATGAATACAAAAAAAACGCATACGAAAATTTCGGACTTCAGTTTGCAAAGACCTTAAGAGTTGGCTCTCTATAGAACAAAAATGATTTTATTTTAGTTTACATTTTTGCATTTATGAAAGAAAAGCTAAGTCATGGATGTGACAGACGTGAAAATGGCACTTGTGTGACTTTGATAAATCAAATATAATTATTTGAGAACATTGACAGAGACATTTTTGAGTATTTTTACGGTACTGTAAAATACAAGTCTACACACACACACACACAAAAATGGAATTGCTCTTATTATGCAACTATAACCAACACCGTGTAACCACTCAGTGAGAACAGCTTCTCTATTTATGAAGCAGTGTCAACAACGTTACTTAAATTTCCCCAACATGTACTTCAAAAACACGGGGACAAGTCATAATTCACTTGACACACCAAAGCAGGCAGCGAAGCCGTGAGTTTTGCTCAAGTGCGGTGGGATTATCGAGCTACACGCGGCTGGAAAGACTTATCGCCGGGCTGAAGGTAAAGCAGGCGACTATCAATAAAACATGAGCAGCAGGCTTCACATCTAACAGATCGCTCTTATTTATGTAGGCGCCTCAGATCCGTATCTGCTGCTCACAAAACCCTATGATCTATGTCTTTACGTTATCAGATCTCTCGGCGCTTTGGGAAGAAGCACAGAATGCCGCTCAATTACGTATCTGATGTATTTACAGATGTTGCGGCCCACAGCTGCACGTGTGATACTGAAACAGATTTTCAATCAATTCAATGAGGGGTAAGTTGAGAAGAAAATCCACTAAATATAACATAGCCTCTTTGCTAACATTGTATCTCACCCTTATTTTATTCTTTACTATTGATAAACAATTAATTGAGGGGTAAATTCAAAAGAAAATCCACTAAATAGCACGTAGCCCTGCAGAAAAAAACAGCTTAAACCAGCCTAAACTGGTTGGCTGGTTTTTGCTGGTCGACCAGAGGGGTATTGGCCATTTCCAGGCTGGTTTCCAGCCATTTCCAGCCTGGTCTTAGCTGGTCAGGCTGGAAAATGACCAGCTAAAACCAGCTTGACCAGCCTGGTTTAAGCTGGACATAGCTGGTTTTGGCTGGGCTCCCAGCCTGGCTAGGCTGGTCAAGCTGGTTTTAGCTGGTCATCTCCCAGCCTGACCAGCTAAGACCAGGCTGGAAATGGCTGAAAACCAGCCTGGAATGGCCAAAACCCCTCTAAAATCAGGCTGGTCGACCAGCTAAAACCAGTTTTTCCAGCAGGGAGCTACTATGCTAATGTCGCATTTCACTCTTATTTCATTCTTAAATACTGATAAACAATTATTTGATGTATAAGTTCAGAGGAAAATCCACTAAATATCATGTAGCCTCTTTGCTAACAACGTATTTCACTCTTATTTCATTCTTCACGATTGATAAACAATTAATTGAGGGGTAAGTTCAGAAGACAATTAACTAAACATCACATAGCTACTTTGCTAACATTGTATTTCATTCTTCACTATTGATAAACAATTTATTGAAAGGTACGTTCAGAAGTAAATCCACTAAATATCATGTAGTCTCTTTGCTTACATTGCATTTCACTCTTATTTCATTCTTCACTATTGATAATCAATTAATCGAGGTGTAAGTTGGGAAGAAAATTCACTAATAACACGTAGCATCTTTGCTAACATTGTATTTCACTCTCATTTTGTTCTTCACTGTTAATAAACAATTAATTGAGGGGTAAGTTTACATGAAAATACACAAAATATCACATAGCTACTTTGCTAACATTGTATGTCACTCTCATTCAATTGTTCACTATTGATAAACACTTAATTGAGGGGTAAGTTCAGAAGAAAATCCACTAAATATCACTACTTTTCTAACATTGCATTTCACCCTTATTTCATTCTTTTTCAACAACTATTGATAAACCCTAATGAAGAAAAAAATAAGAGTGAAATACAATGTTAGCAAAGTAGCTATGTGATATTGTGTGTATTTTCTTACCAAAACCTGCTTCATATTTATGCCACAGCTGAGATTGTAACACACAAGAAAGTGCACAAGGTGATTTCATGAATAATATCTGTTGGAACGCGCCTGTTTTGAGTATTCGTTTGGAGTTCTGTTTGCGGTGACCCTGAATGCAACCCCGTCAGAAAGTACAACGTGTTTCCTGCAGCGGGTTTGACGTGACGGGGCTTCGGCGCTCAACCGGACGACCTCGGCACACCGCGGGTGTCTCTTTTGTATCAATAAATGTCACATTAATATTCTCAGCGCATTGCACATGATGATTATGATGGATACAAACTGACAAGAGGAGAGTGTAGTGTCATTTGTAATTGGTCGGTGCGTGGAGATGTTTTTCGGCGTGGCATTCGCTCCCACAGGATTGCTAATCAGATATAGACTGGTGGTAATTATCCGGTGTGAGAATGCGGAGGACGAATGGACTTCAAATGCTCTAATCAATGTTTCTTCAGTGTCATTTGACACCTCGCTGAAAGCATTCAAATTTAATTATTGTAAACACCGTAACTTATGATGACTTTAAATGAAGATTATGAATGAACAAACAGACTTAACAGCAGTGGAGAAAGGATCAGCATGATCACGGTGAAGTTTTATTGTGCTTGTGGTTATCAGTCTAAGCACTTCAGATTTAAGTTATTGTTTCAATGCACTCTGTGGCACCTTTAATATGGTGACTTGCATATGCAACACAGGCTCATTCTGAAAACGTAGCTCTATATACATTTCTGGCGATCGCAAATTATGTAGCCAGAAGTGCATATGGCTGCATTTCGTCTTTAAAAGGAACGCTACGGGGCGGTATGACGCTGTTCCTTTTAGTGCTTACCAGCTGACCTCCATATGGACAGCTTTCCTGCTGTTACCAGTTTGTCCAGTTAGCTCGCCATGTACATCGGTGGACTTGAGATGCAGATAGGAGTTGACCACGATGATGGGGTTCGAGTCTGGCGAAGAACAGTTCCAGAAAGCAGGTAAGACAAAAACTGCAAAAAAAAAAAACCTACCTCCTGGGACGTATTTCGAACTCTCCAGAAATGTATATAGCTGTACGTTTTCAGAATGAGCCTGGGTTGTGCTTAAGTGAACACAGTAGGGCTGCACGATATTGAAAAAAAAACCCACACATTGCGATATACATCGCGATATGAACACAATTTCACCAGATAAATTTAATAGCTCTATTTGGGAATAATTTATCATTTTAGATCGATTGGGATGATTTTGCAGGAGAGTGCATCTGCATAAAACATAATAAACAAATCACAAGCAAAAACAGGTGAATACATTAGAGCAAAGTTTTTAAAAATATGTGCATTATGGATTTTGGGTAAGTCTAAAAGTTTTCGGCGGTCTCTGCTGGAGATAATACTTTTTTTTTCATCTATATATTTCTAAAAATATAGAAAATTTATACATTTTGTCACTGAAAACTATGTGTTTAGTGTTATAGACACACACGCACGCACACAATCACAATCATAATCACACAAAAACACACTGTAAAAAATCTTTCTGGATAATTTTTTTTTCCAACATAGGCTCATTCTGAAAATGTCCCCCTATATACATTTCTGGAGATTGCAAATTATGTAGCCAGAGCTGCATTTCATCTTTAAAACGAATGCTACGGGGCGGTATGACGCCGTTCCTTTTCGCGCTTACCAGCTGACAGCTTAACTCCGTATGGACGGCTTTCCCGCTGATACCAGTTTGTCCAGTAGTCCAGTAGATTGTCGAAGAGTTGACCGCGATGACGGGGTTCGAGTCAGGCGAAGAACGGTGCCAGAAAGCAGGTAAGACAAAAACAGAAGCCAAAAAATAAAATAAACAAGTAAATAACAGGGTGAGAATGTGGTAAAATCTGAAAACGTGGTGAAAATCAGACGAGGGCTTTCTTTTTCTGGATTGCTCTTTAAAACTGTCGGTTGGGTTTAGGGAAGTGGGTGGGCGGGTCAATCAGTGCTTTTGAAATCACTATAGGTTGGGTTTAGGGAAGGAGGAGGGTGGGTCAGTCGATCTGTCAGTCAAACAGTCAGTCGACAGCTGCCTCTGGTGGATTTCCGTGAGAAGAGCAGGCGCAAATGGCACTCGAGAGAGATATTTGAGATCTGAAAAAGCGTACACAGCGGCCTCTGGTGGATTTGCGAAAACAAATACTGCAAAAAAAAGTACCTCCTGGGACGTATTTGGCACTCTCCAGAAATGTATATAGGGGTACGTTTTTAGAATGAGCCTGGGTTGACTTTTTTGTAAAAATTGTAAAAACTGATTAACGTATTAAAAGAAGTTACAGTAACACAAAAACATTTGTTGTTATGACTTTTGACATTTTTAACAGTGCAAACACACACAGAGATGACAGAAAACATTACAAATTATTTAATTTTAATGTGTATACTTGTAAATGCTTGAGTTAAAGAAATAGTTCATCCAAAAATGAAAATGACCCCATATTTTTACTCACCCTCAAGCCATCCTCGATGTATACTTTATGACTCTCTTATGTCAGACGAACGCAGTTAGAGTAGTTTTGCATTTTATCCTCCTCACTCTTCAATGCTGTGTAATGGGGTTTGGTAGGGACCTTTATTTTAAAGCTTCCAAAAGCACACAAATCTGAAACTAAACCATATGCACTGAAAAAAATGATTCATTGGGTTTACAATTATTTTTTTTAAGGTAAGTGGTTGCAAACAGTTTATATGGGCTGAATTTAAACAAACAACTTAAGTTGAACATTAATACGTTTAATTTGTTTTAATTTAAACAATTCAGCCCGTATAAATTGTTTGCAAGCACTTACCTTAAAACATTTTGTAAATCCAATGAATCATTTTTTTCAGTGTGCTGTAAAGGAATTAATGTATGTCTTATTAAGCAGATTGATGTGTTTTTGTAACAACAAAATGTGTTTTAAACATTTTCACATTATAAATTCAAATCACTGACTTCCAGCTGCTGCTGAATGCACGTTATAGACAACATCTTGGCTGATCCCTGACTCGACATAAGACACATTCGTAGGGTAAGAGTAAGAATAATATTTAGGGCTCTATTTGAATGATCTAGGCGCAAAGTCTAAAGCGCATGGCCAAAAGCATTAAGAGCGTGTGGGAATGCACTTTTGCTATTTTAAGGATGAAAAATACGCTCTGCGCCGCGGCACATGGTCTAACAGGATTGTGCTTATTCTCTTAATGAGTTATGGGTGTGTTTTGAGAATAAACAAATCAGAGTCTCATCTCCCATTCCCTTTAAGAGTCATGCCATGGCACATTTGCTATTTACATGGCGGACTTTGTGGCCTTTACTTTCACTTTCTCTTTCTCTCTTTTGTGGATAAGGAAACGCTGTTGTAAGCACAGACAACTATTAGCCTACATAATTACTTTCGTTTGTTAAGCGCAAAGATTTGTTTCAAAACTATTTCTAAATTCAGTTCTAATTTCTGAGTTATATCCAAACACACGTCCTGTTCTTATGCCCCATATGGTCCAAAACCGGATAGGTGGACAAATCTAAGCTTGTTTTTAATAAAACAAATATAAATATGCATATAATAAATAATACTGCTAATAATAATAACATTATACAAAAGCAAGTCATGAATAAACTAAAATAGCCCCCCGAGATGAAGAAGGCAAAGAGGCGGTGGTTTTTATATTTATGTAGAAAATAATAAATTTTGTAATATTTTAATCCTTTTTCATTTGTAAAGATATTTCTGTATTGCTGTACATCCTGTGTGTATTAAGCAATGTGTAAGCGAGGCGCACAACTAACGCACTCTGCGCTGGACTTTAGGCCTGCTTTCAGCTGGTCAATTGCACAGTCTAATTCAGTTCCTTAAAATAGCAACGCACCAACAATGCGCCTTAACACACCTCTTTTCTAGACCGAAACACCCATGAGTCTACAAAGTGGCGCAAATGGATTTGCTATTTAAACAACGTGGCGGAAAACTGAAAAATTAAGGTTGCGTTGGTCTGAAAATAGCAACAGGTCGGGGCAAGCACGTCTTGCGCCTTATTGCGCTGGGTGTATGATAGGGCCCATACTGTGTAATGTTATACAGTACTGCCAACCCAACTAGATTTGTTTTTCAAAGTCGTCTTCTGTGGTAAACAAACTGTGTGGTAAGTGGTTCCTGCAAAATGCGTCTATTCACAGAACTTGTGCTACAAATGCATCTTATGACATGTCATACGACGAGTCAAAATCTGTCTAGTTTGAAAAAAATTGTTACAAATACATATATCTGCTTATGGGTTAGTTCAGTTAGTTTGGAAGCTTCAAAAAAAGGGCCACTAGCCAACACCAATATACAGCATGGAAGAGCCATAATGTTTTTTTAAAGGGCTCCCATGATGCAAAATAATTTTTTGTAAGCTGTTTGGACTAGAATGTGTGTAGATATAGTGTGTTCACAGTCACAGTAGAGTGATATAAATACAACAATTATTATTTTTTTTATTTAAAAAATATGGACGTAGTATCGCCATTTTGTTCACGCGTGATCGTGCCGACCGCAGGTAACCAAAAATGGGCAAAGAGGCGGAGCGTGAGTGAATCTACAGACGCCTGCTAGAATTTTGCTTAGATGGGCTTTTCTTTGGGAGAGACGCTTAATACTTCATTACCTGCTACTCGTTTGTGTTCTGACCACATGTGCTTGGTTGTGTACTATATCAATAGAGTGTTTAGTCTTTTAAAAACACTGTTGTAATACGTTGAGCCACTAAACATTGTTCTTATGACGTTTTTCTACAGGAGGAAAACACGAATTACTTCCAAATACTTCAAATATAGTCTGTGTTAGTAAATGCAAGGCTATTTATAAAACGTTTCAGATGACTGGTCAAGAATTTTCAAGAATAAGAATTTCACTGACCTGGGAAAGGGAGGCCACTTGAATGGTTTGTGAGCACAATTAAGTGCACAGCATGCCATATTATCTGCTAATTTTAAGAAATAATCCCAAAAGGCAATTGACTGTGTAAAGCCAAATAAAACAAAACAAAAATATGATATATATTGAGTGATATATATATATATATATATGCCAAATTCAGTGGCTAATCAGCCAGAATCAGCTGATGCGACCGGCGAGACCTAGCTGTCACTCATGTGGCCACGCCCTTAATTATGCAGACTTAATGTAAATGAAATGAATGAGTTATAAAAAAAATCACCCCCTCACAGTTGTCAAGAAGGGTAATGTTAGCTATATGCACCAAAACCATCTTTTGTACCAGGCTGTAAACATGTTTTTATCAGCTGTAAAAATGGCCAATTTAGCATGGCAGTCAGTGGACATCTGGAGTTTCTGGAACCAGCCCCCAAAGGCCAGTCGATGAATTGCAGTTTCAGTTACTTCTGTATTGGCTTCACGAGGGAGAGCGGGAGGTTGCCGCTTGGTTACAATAGGATCCAAATACCAGTAATTTTGAGGACATAGCAGTGCGTTTTTTCCCACCCACCTAATTGATTGACAGGCATGTATTAACATGTCTCCATAATAAAGCATATAAACATGTCCACAGGACAGGATTTGCTAAGAAACTGGGATTAAAAGATCAGTTCCGACTCACTGTGATCAGCTGCAACTTAGGAATGAGTTTAAAGTGTTTTGAAAACTGTACATGTTTGTAATTTAAAAAAGACAGTAAAATCGATATGCAATTAATAACCATCAGTACAACTATATTTAATGATGCTTCAATCGCACAACAGGAGTCCTGGTTTGTGGACGTTAAATCAGGTTTATTTATAACCATTTAGCAGTATATATTAACTATCGTGTCACATTTGCCACAAGTAGACATGCAAAAACAGTGCAAAGTCACCTTACTTGGTATTTTTGACTCAAGTAGTATATCAGGGCCTTAACCAGACCCGAGTCCAGAAAAGAGCTCCATGTGGATCCTTTTGTTTTGTGTTTATTTCATGATTAAAGTTGATCCCGCGGTTTCCGCCTTCCTTTCCCTTGAGTTTCAGCTACTTCTACAGTAACAGCACATGCATTTTGGGTGTAAACCCAAAACATTGTGTATTCAGGGATCCTTCAGGGTTGTTGCTAGATCAGATACCATTGCGGCCGGAAGTTAACGAGAATTATTTATAAAATTTCTCATTACTTGTATTTTATTAATGTCTACCCCTACCCCAACCCAAAACCCAACCATCACAGTACTGTAAAAATATTAATTATTGTTGTACAGTCACAAAAATTATGCTATATTGATGTGAGTATCCGCAGCTGTATCCTATCTAGACTTTACCATCCTTCAGGGACTGCTGCTTGAACACAGATCTGATACTAACACATGATGGATTTTTCAGTTCAATGGAAATAACACTCCGGTTTTTACACATTTAAAGAAAGTTTGACCTTCATCTTTACATTTCAGCGCAGGTGATTTAAGCTGAATAACTGCGTGGTGGTGATTTTCAAATCAGCATACAGTATTTAACATAACGTCCTACAGAAATGTCACATATATATCTCTTTTACTGTCGCTTCACTCGGCCACCCGTCCTGTAAACGTCGTGAGATCAAACAGGCCGTCAATAACCTCCTATGATGAATCTGAGCGTGTTTTATAAGAACAATCTGAGCGAGGTCCATCAAGGGTCATCGCCCGAAAACCCTGCAGAACCGCAGCCACAAAACGCACTCATGCAAAAAATGGATATCCACAGAGAATGTGCAATACATTACGGCCAGCGCTGAGAGAGATGGGCTTCCTCGTACAGACGATCGATACACACACATCAGCATTCACAGCCAGCACTCCTCGCACTTCTCCTGCTTTATTTTGGGTGTAAAGAGAGGTCGCGGTGGACTATTGGGTTATGAACACGCTTCAGAATTATTCGCCCTCTTGTGAATTTTGTTTTCTTTTTCAATTATTTCCCAAATGATGTTTAACAGAGCAAGGAATTTTTCACAGTATTTCCTATAATATTTTTTCTTCTAGAGAAAGTCTTATTTGTTTTATTTCGGCTAGAATACAAGCAGTTTTTTATTTTTTTACAAACATTTTAAGATCAATATTATTAGCTCTCTTAAGCAATATTTTTTTTCGATTGTCTACAGAACAAACCACTGTTATACAATGACTTGCCTAATTATCTTAGTTAAGCCTTTAAATGTCACTTTAAGCTGAATACTAGTATCTTGAAAAGCATGTAGTAAAATATTATGTACTGTCATCATGGCAAAGACAAAAGAAATCAGTTACTAGAAATTAGTTATTAAATGTGCAGTATGTAACTTTGGTTAAACTAGGTATTGCACTCCTGGATCAAAAAACATTTTCACTCCGCTCTATGCGAGTTTATGCAAAGCAGGTTGCCAGATTGACGTGAGCGTGCCTGACTATCGAACCTAAAGACTGATTTGAACCATTTTCGAAGTAAAAGCAACGGCACGCGATAGAAGAAACATTTTCCATACTAAAAGGAGTTTTTGTCCTAACTAACACCTGAAATTTCTATTTTAGAAACGGCTTCTATTTCTCACAGGTGAACAACAGAAAACTGACAATGATCACCTCAGGTACACCTCATGTGGTTTATTCAGTGTTAAATGCTAATAATGTGAGTTTGAATGCCATTTTACATGACATTTATTGCCATACTACTGAAAGCAGCAGCAGATAGTTCACCTCAGATCTTGAAAATAAAATAAACCGTTTGAAAATGAACTTTAGAACTGTGACTGCTAACAATCAATGATTCAGCATGTACATTTAATAATGTTAAAGAGGTTTAATATGTATTAATTAGATTATAAACCTTACCATTTCGCTGGAGTGCAGTGAGTGCACTATTCTGTGCTTCTGAATGGCTGTATTTAAATTTCTGTCGTGTTTCGTCTGGTGCAAACAGCCAAATTGCTTATCACTGCATATCTTGTCATGTAGCATGTTGTTGGGACACGGAGTTACAATGTAACCTGCTCACATAATGTTTACGTTTGTAATATTTATATGATTTGCTAATTAATAACCTCTTCATGTGGAACTCTGAATCTGCGTCTCATTTTGGGACTGCTACTGTCCACCAGAGGTTGCATTTCGATCCTGGGCGCATGCTTGAAGAGCCTTTCTGACTTAATGAATGAAATACGCTGTTTTCCACCAAGGCAACCCAGGCTGCTGAAATATAATTAACTAAAGTGGTAGTAGGTGGGTTAAAAGAACCAAAACAAAGACAGCCGTTCCGGCATGTAACGTACATTTTCAAAGCAGAATAACTGACTTCAGCATTGTTTTTCAGATAAACAAGAATGTTCACTTAGCATGTTTCTTAAATATCTGCAAACGTATTATGATATTTTTATGCTTTAGAAGAGTCAAAAACTATTATGTTTAGAAATGTGCTAATAATTCTGAATTATGTTTGTTTAGAACGATGGCGAGAAATGTTTGATTGCTGGAGAACAATCCTGCTTTTGTTTCCTTCACTAATTTGCACAGAAATGTATTAATGAAATATTTATACATCTAAATTCAGTAATAATTAACTCCAGCTCCCATTCAGCCCTACGGGAGAAAAAAACACTTTAGAAATGCTAATTTAACAGTGTTTTAATTGTGTCTGTAAACATCGAGATGCTCTGTTGAGAGGTGAAGCTCACAAAACCTGTCTAGGTCACATTTCACCCTCAAACCGCATGAAGGAAATTTCTGCAATTTTATAATAACTATTGTTATATTTTAATGACAATTAAGCCCACTATTTATCTATTTTTGAGGTGAAACTTAAGCTGAATGTGTTCCAAAGCCTAGTGAAGGCTAGCATGCAATGATTAACCTAAAAAGCATGATGGCTAATGTTAACGCTGCCTCTATAGTACACAAAGAAGGAGAACAAAAAAACTATGTGATTGGCCAAGTGCTTCACGCGACCACGATACAGGTTTTCCAATGGTAAGTAATACAGACATATTCATCTCCCCATAATAAGGAAATCTCTGTATGTTCTCCACATAGCAACACTTAGCAACTTCCTGACAACCACCCACAAAACCATAGGAATCTACACAGTGGTAAATGGCTATTTCACCCCAAAATTTAAATTCTGTCATTGTTTACATATTAGCATGTGGAAATTGGTGGTGTTTGTCCATGCAAAATAGACTTTTGAACTTTTGTGACCAAATTTGAATGTTCTAAACCCTGTATGTTAATTGATGTTTAAACATTTACATTTATGCATCCTGAGGACACTTTTATGCAAAAAAGCATTACGTTGACGGTGCATACTTCTTGCTTTCACAGGGAAACAAAACTCTAGTTTACCCCATGTAAACTTACACCTTTAATAACCCTAAAATAATGTCCTGGAAAGCACCTAGAACACCCAAGCAACGTGGTAGTGAGTTTTGCACACAAAACATTGCAAATCTATTACATATACAGTTGAAGACTAAACTATTAGACTAAGAATATTATCAGTATTATTAGCTCCCTTAAAGGGAGCCTATTATGCCCCTTTTTACAAGATGTAAAGTAAGTTTCTGATGTCCCTAGAGTGTGTATGTGAAGTTTCAGCTCAAAATACCACACAAATAATGTTTTACAACTCTCTGAAACTCACCCTTTTAAGCTTTAATCCAAATTGTGTCGTTTTTGGTGACTGTCGCTTTAAATTCAAATGAGATTGTGTTCTTTTCAAAAGAGGGCGGAGCTACAAATGTCTGTGCATCAGCATAGTGGCAGATTCAAAAACAAGACTAACATCCTATGCTAATGAGGGAGAGATGGTCACTAATGGGCGGGGCTTTTCCCCTCTGATGACACGTACAAAGGGAGAATGTCAATCAAAGTGTTTCTGCAGACTGTTTTTATCAAGTGTGATTATAAAAAATGTGATTAATAAATGTTTACCATTAGGAGCTGGTTAAATTCACAGACTGTTGCCAGACAACTGTGTTTAAACCCCTTATAAAAGTGATTTTTGTATAATAGGTCCCCTTTAAGACATTTATTTTTCTATTGGTTACAGATCCACTGTTGTTCAATGACTTGCCTAATTAACATAACTTGCCTAGTTAACCTAATTAACCTGCGCTTAAATTGTGCTTTAAGCTGAATGCTAGTATCTTGCAAAATAACTAGTGCAATATTATGTACTGTCATCATGGCAAAAGAAATTAGTTATTAGAAATTAGTTATTAAAACTATTACGTTTAAAAATCTCTAATGGGATATATTTGAAACATAATTAAAATTAAACAGGAGGGCTAATAACTTTGTCTATATACAGTATATATACAAAATATTCCAGGTTGCATTCACGCTAAAATAAAAATGCAAAAGGAAAGTACATTTTCAAGACTGTTCCTTCATTTTCATGCAAATTAAGCAGATTATTTTCATACTTTTCAGCTGAGACATGACCTGAATATGTTCTTGGGAAGATTTTGACCATTATAACCCGACGCAGCGCCGCGACTGACAGTGAATTAGTGTGATAAGCACACATCATTAATCTTGATCATCCGTCATGGCAGGCTTAATTACGAGGGAGGGACGAGTCACTAAACAAGAACATCATCAACTAAACACACACGGTTTCCTTTCATTTCCGCATCTGAAGTAACTCTCAGTCAGTAACTCCAGCAGGAGATCAGCAGGACTTATAGGGATCAAGCTCTGGGTTTTTTTTGGGTTCATGCACACGTCAGGTTGAGCGATTGTCTGAGTCATTGATCAGCAGCACGCCTCGCTTCAGTCCACTGATACACAGACAAAAATGAGACGAAACGTACACTCTGGCCATCATGCATTACTGAGAACGTGCTCTGCAATGTTGATTATTCCATTAGCAGAACAGGAAAACCAATGAAGATGTTTGATGTGTGTTGTTTAAGCATGCAAATACATCACACAAATATTTGGTAATGTGTAAAATTGACAGTGAAAAACAGACAGCTGTGGTTGCCAGATCATTATCGTTAAAAATTCGGTACAAAATTCATTCATATTCCTTCGGCTTAGTCCTTTATTTATCAGGGGTCGTTGCTTTTCCAGCATATGTTTTACGCAGCGGATGCCGTTCCAGCCACAACCCAGTGCATGAATATCTCATTAGTACAATTTAGTATGATTTGTTTATCCCCAATGACGGTTGGGTTTAGGGGTGGGGTTTGGTGCCACGCCTCCTTTTTAAAATCATACATTTTTGTACGAGTTAGCCACTTAACTGACAAAACGTAAAAATAGTTACTTTTCCTCATGATATCAGGCTGGTACGTTCACAGGTAAACATTGGTTTCATTATTGAGTCCTTGTAAGATGGAGTTGAATGGTGCTTTCACACCTAGACGTTTGTTTAGGAGCCTGGCGTGTTTGCCCCGTTAGCTCGGTTAGTTTGGGCATATGTAAAACCCGCAATCGCGCTCTGATCCACGCCAAATCAATCGGTCTGAGATTGCCCGAATGAGGTGGTCTCGGCTTAACTGAAATGAACTCTAGGGCAGTTCGATTGTAGTGAGAAAGCAATACGATCCAACGAACTAACAAACCAGGCTATATCGCAGTGCATTATGGTTACGTAATAGGCATATATATGGCTATAAGAAAAAAAGAATGATGAGTAGAGATATCATTCCTATACAGATAAAAGAGTAATACTCTGAATAATTGGCGGTTCATTCTGCTGTGGCGAGCCCTGATAAATCAGGGACAAAGCTGAAGGATAGTGAGGATCTGGATCATTGGATCCATTGGATTCATCAACAAAATCTTCTCAGGAGCACTAATGAAATTCCATCATAATACGTAACCAACTCTAATGGGATCCAATAAACACCCTCTGAAAATCTGCCAAGAGTCAAATAAGATCCTGCTGGATGAGCAGGACTCGAGCCAAATTATGATACACACACACACACACTCTGCTAGCAATTCCTTTGGGATTTTCTGACTATTAATTAATTAACCAGAGAACATGATGATTACATTCTGGTGTATGGAAAGTCATCTACATAAAGATGTTATTTCTATAAATTGCCTTATTATTATTTTTTCACAATAGAGGATATGTACATGTTTGTGTTGAGACAGTCTGACACGCAGCTACTATAAGCAGCCCAGAAAAAAAAATCACCCTTTATTCAGTGCACAGAAGAAAAGATTCAGCAAGAAGACAAGTGACCCAATTACCCTGTAATGGACTCTGGGTGGTCTTTCAGGTGACATATGGAAGTCATTCCCGCAGATGGAGAGATAACACTTCAAAGAAATCACCAGACAGGCACCTGAATCACAGACTCCCAGATCATCATCACATCTGATAGAATGACATTCACTCATATCGGACATCATCTGAAAAGAAAAAGGACTGTCAGGATATTACAATGATCCAGAGCCATCTGTTCAGTGTGGAATCGCTATGGTGAATTGAATATTTGCTGGAAATAGCAAGTAATGTGATTACAATATTCATACAGTTGTGTATATGCATGAACACTTGGAGTTACATTGTGTTGTTTAAGTGTTCGCTTTATTTTTTCAAGCAGTGTATAGTATATGTCAAAACTTTAACCCACAGAATAAAAATACAACCCGCAGACACAGATCAAAAGTAGCCCAAAAGACACCATGGTGATAGAAAATTCCAAAAATAGGGCATCATTATAAAAGGAAACATCATAATATTAAAGAGTGTACTTTGGTATTCATGAAACATAATTACCAATTGATAGTTTTCACGTGTCGTCACACCATTAGGGAAACACCCATCTTGCGGGAAAAACATTACTATCTCCCCCTGATCACCAAGTCATGGGCTTCTCTTTTTTTGTCAAAAAGATGAATATTGTTGTCTAATAAGATATACTGTTACTAACCAATGAGGAGGCATGCCTGAGCTGTGCTTCTACATAATTCCCACATAGAAAGAACAGCCAGAAAGGAGAAATTTATGGATTTGTGCCGAATGGTAGCAATATTGACCCATAACAATCTATCCCCCAGCATGCACAAAACATTATAAGACGTTAATATTAGGTTAGATTTAGGTCATGATGTCGGGTGACCAAAATTCAATGACTAGCCAGCATCCATGGACAACATTATTCTGATGTCCAATAACGACATCAAATGACATTGATATTTGATTGATTTTAGGTTGTGTTGGAAAAAATGACCAATATCCAACGTCTCTGTTACAGTCACCAGCGATCTAGCTACTGCGGATCGCTGGAGAACTACAAATCTGCCATCAAATGGACTACAAATACCGTCATGCACCTCACACACACCTGTTCCAGTTTTCCCTGATTAAACACACACACACAGCTGAAGCTTGTCATCACTGATTTCCAGGACTATAAATACACCTCACTCGCTCACACTAGGGGCTGAGTCTTCTTGTTATACTGTATTGTGAACATTGCAATGCGTTTCCTTTGCCTTGCTGGGTTTGACCCTTGCTTTGTTCTGTTTGTTTACGTTGCTTGTTGCCTGTACTGACCATTCACCTGTTTATTGACCATGACTCTGGATTCTCTGCATGCATCTGTTTGCCCCTGTTTTGACCATTGCTTGCCTGACCATTCTCAGAATAAACCTGCATTTAAGGATTAAACTCTGTTGTCCAGCGTTCAGCACTTTACAGTTGAGCCAACATCTTAAACCAACGTCATATACTGACATTTATTTGTCAGGTATGGAAACATAAATCCAACGTCGGATAGACATCATATTGGTTGGAAAAGGGACCAAAATTCAATGTCTGTCCAACGTTGGACACTGATATCGGTGTGATGTTGGATTCTGACATCAAACTGATTTTCCACGACATTGAGGTACAACGTCAATCTGACATCACGTTGACATCCTGTGCCTGCTGGGTATACCTATAACTGTCAGTATTTGTATGGTTTTTATACAGTTTCTATTCTAATTTGCAGGTTACGTGTAATTAAAATATACATTGAAAGTCAAAGTATAAATTGCAGAAGCAAACAAATAGATTTTCCCTACCATCCAATATTAATCTAAACAAAAGAAACCGACACCAAATATAAAAGCAGACACTTACGCGCTATAACGCCATCCCCAATGACTGAATCGCTGAGGAATATCGACAAGATAGATGTAAACATTGTCAAATTGTAGCTCTGATAGAGACGTGACTGTTTTGAATGACTGAAAAATGGCTGCGGGTGCAGAATATGGATCGCAAGTGCCCACAATTTACAGTTTGTGATCATATCTCTGTTTTATTCTGTTGATCAAATATTCATAGCTTGAAACAGATGGAAATATGAATGGATTGTGCTGCGTTTCTATGATGATCCCAGTGTAGCTGCCATTACAGCCAATTGTTTTTAGCCCGCACAGATCACATGACTGAAAACTATCAATACATTGAATATTGTCTTATTCCAAGGTACTACCATGGAGTATGCCTAAAAACACTGTAATGCCACCGTGGTGCTTTTCCACAAGTATTGTCGTGCTATGATTAAAGACGTGCCTTTGAGCTGTCAAGTTGTATGTAATTTCTTTGAGACGTTTCAAACTGTTTAGCCTCACTAAACCCTGGGGATACTTGACGAGTCTCTATCTTCTCAGTCAAGTGCTGGGTAATCACTTATGTTGATTCCAGAGCTCAGCCGAGCCATATTTATGATGGACCTGCAGCAATAAAACTCCACCATTCCTTAGCTTTTTTTTGTATTTATTTGTTTCGGTGTGACATTCAGGACATCAGCAAGAGCACAACGAAGCCCTAAGATGCTTACTGTCTGTGTGGGGGAGATAATTAACTCCGGTGCGCTGCCTGTGTAGGGAGGATTTTAAGGGAGGAGAATTAGGTCGTAGGAAATAATACAAATATATAACGTTGGGGATTCTAGAAGTGCGGGTACATTTTGCGTCTACAAGATAAACCTTCTATTACTACCAAAAACTTGAATGAAGCAATTTTGAATAATAACAACAGAAATGATATCAAGTTATCTCTAGAAAGAATGTTTTATATGTATTTAGGGACTTTTGTCTTGAAAATATTAACTTAAAGACTCCCATTCTCCATCTCCTGAATCATACATTGTCTAATTTTCATATTTCAGTGTGTTTACTCTACTAAGTTAAATAATTATTTGCATGAAACACCCATTTTCTGTCATGTTTGTCATTTCGGTAATAAAAAAACAAGATTTTGTGTCTGTCCCTATGTTCTGGTCAACTCTGTTACATTGGTTATAAAAAGGAAGCACAATCTGTAAGCAATGCTAAAAAAAGGCATCTGATTTGCTCCAAGTGATGTCACTTCCTCTGGCGGGAAACTCTGGAAGGCATAGGCTGCGTCCGAAATCGCATACTTCCATACTATATAGTACGCTAAAAACAGTATGCGAGCTGAGTAGTATGTCCGAATTCACAAAATTCGAAAAAAAAACAGTATGTGAGAAGTACCCGGATGACTTACTACTTCCGGCGAGATTCTGAAGTGTGCATCAGATGCACGCTACACTATCCCATGATGCCCCGCGAGAGAATTCATAAATGGCAGTGAAACGACGCAACTGACACGGGTAGGTCACGTGATCATAGCAAAATGGCGGATGTAGTACGTCCGAGTTCCATTCATACTACTCACATTCTGTATAGAATGCACTTTTCTAATGGTCGAGTAGTAAATTTAAATTCAAATGCAGTACCTACTGAGTAGTTGCCATTGTTTTCAATATTATTCTCTCATTCATTTTGTACAAAATGTTTAGCATACACCAATAGTAGATTAATTTTATGTCAACTCTGTTACTGTGATTTTTACTGTTTAATAACAATAACCTGGTGAATATGCATGAAATTCTGTTTTAGACATGCCATGCGGTATCTTTTTTCATAGATATATACATTAGATATTGCATACGGGCCCTGAGCATGCATCAATACCGCTGCCATATTGGTACAGGGCTCCTAGGACAAAAGTCATTCAACCAAGACCAAAGCCAATCAATTTTGCGCTGCGTACGGGTGTAGTAACGAGCGAACAAAGAAAACAAAGCATAAAGGCAGAACATTTCATGGGTAAGATTTAGTTTTTTTTGTATGTTATCAAATTTTGTGCTCAACAAGTAACGTTATTGATCATAATACAGTCACTTACAGCGCTGACCATAAGGCAAAGTCGCACCCACTTGCACTAAATACTAGGCTTATGCTAGTTTTGTTGAAGAAAACCAGCAAAAATGTAAATAAAATATGACAACAAGATGCTGCGGTGCCAGAAACTTGAATTATTGTCAGCTAAGTGAAGAAAAAGCTAATTTTTGAAGTAACTTGTAAGGGTGCCCGATAACATAACAATGCCTGTGCCTTAATGTGCATACTTTCCACCCTAAATTATTGAATATTTAAACTTTTTAATACTATTTAGATCAGAAAGGTGGATATTATGCACAGTGAGACGCAGGGATATCGATGGTTCACACAAATCGTTCATAACGGAGACTCATTCACAAACGAATCGCTCCCTTCGTAACTTCGAAGTGAAAGGGGGTGTGTTTCTGGACATATGGATTAGACCAAATTTAACAGGGAGGGAGGATAATACATTTAAATGCACACAAACACATGCTCTTTGTCGGCAATGCCTGTGCGATCGACTAACTTATCCATCAATGTAGAAAAGTGATCATGTAAAATTATGATTTTCGTAATTAAAAAAAATATTTGCATACTGATCACCGGGAAAACTCCCGATCACACACATATATATGTATATATGTGTGTATATATATATATGGCTCCAGTCGGCCAGTCCGCCACTGCACCTTGGTCCCACATTCATTTCAAAAGAGCACTACCCTGTACCAAAATGGCAGCTCTATTGACACATTCCTTCCAATAGACAACAATAGCATAGGCGACATCTAGTGTATATCTATGATCTTTTTTGAGGTTAGCATCTTGAGCTAAAGCACAAAATGGTGGAAAATGTCAACTCTGCTAGTGGTTTAAAGGTTTAACAACAATTAGTGACCGAACCATATGTTTCATATCACATTTTGCATTATTTTACATGAATAATGGATTCAGTTTACTGAAATTTATACATTTGTTGTACGTCATTCCAGTTTAAGGAAAATGAATGGAACATGTTTGAATATTCTGTAAAAACTCATGTATCTTAGGGGTGATATTGGAAGTTATGCATAATTAACACATAAATGTGGTGATTAGATGACCTTTTGGATGTGCTTCTTATCCTGTATGTCGCATTGAAGGCTGTTCAGCAACCATGAACGGTCCTAAATAAGTTATAGATGCCCTGCTTTGGTTCAAAGCCGCCACGTGCTCCTCTAAAACATCATCTCTAAGCTGATGGGACCTTTGAAAGGAAGCACGATGAATAATGAATGGACAACTCAAGTTATTAAACAAAAGTTTTAAATTACTTTTCTTCCTGTCATGCCTCTGATGTGACGATATCATGGTATCATTAGGTTTCATCAGATCACGAACTATTTTCTGAATAGCCTACTGCTGCTTAGCAAGTAGCACTCAAATGTTTAGCATCCTCAGTAGAAATTACCTGCAAATCAACGTCCATAAACGATTCTAAAGTCGGAGTTGCCGTGAAATAGCCTTTAATTTGAGTCGAGCGCATATCCTATCGCCATCATCATCGTCGCAAATTAAGTGTAGAGCCACACATCACTGACGAATCTGAATAAAACATGTAGCCTGATTAAAAGCTGTGACACGTCGGTAATCAGACCCCGGTCACCGCGAGATCCGAATATCCTTCCGCACGCTTTATCATCATCCGCCATGCCAAGGTCACGATAATGTGTGCATTTAATTGCTGATACACTTGATTATGTGCAAAATATTGAGGGGGTAAATTGGAGCGCGCTGCTTTGCATTTTAAAAGGTTCCTCCTGCTGTTCACGAGGCTATTAAACTTTGTCATATTGATTCGAGTGGATTCAGAGTTTAGTGCAGACATACTTTCACCCTCTCTCTGGAGAACCGAATGACTCAAACCGTTGCAAACTTAAATGAGCCACTTTCTCAAGTGATCCTTAAAAAATAGCTACTTTTAAAAGGAATAAACTTGGCTCACAAGTTCAACATATTTTAAATACCACCAATAACCACTGAAATGTGTCCTG
>CAIGQV010019082.1:2279255-2307747 GCA_903798115.1 Danio jaintianensis
GTCAAGTTATTATTTGCTGTTCCTAAAACTTGGATAGGCGACAAGACTTTTATCAGGTAGTGTATATATTAAAAGTGCTGAATGTTTTGCATTGAAATAATGAAAATAGAGTGACAAACTGTGGTTAACAAAATGCTTAATAATCCTAAAGATGGTGACAGTAGACCTGTTTTTTTTTTTATCTGTCTTCAAGAGAGCTTCACATTTTGCTGTATTATTTATTGAGTCAATGTTTTATTCATCTCTCTAGAAAGTTGTTATGTGCTGCAGGTCCTATTTATATATATATATATATATATATATATATATATATATATATATATATATATATATATATATATAAAACTGACCCATTTCCCGTCCCTCTAGACGACAATAATAACATGTAAAGTCAATATTAGTCATATCTGAAGTAAATAGGACAAACCGTGCTCTATCCACACTCAGACTGAAGAGTTGGCCTGACTGCACAAACAACATCTAATACTTTCCGCTTCCTCCAGATATTTCTGCATCGCTGATGGCTAGAAAACCTCTAAAGGAATATTATAATATAATGGCCACTTAAATGATCATGTCACTGAGGTCAGAGAGTTTTCTGCTTAATGCAACAAAACACTGGAGGAAAACACAGTCGTTATGTTTAATATAGAATATTATTGCTTGCTTAGTTTAGGATTTTGCCCACTTATTCTGAAAATACTTGATTACATTTTTTCATTTGAACACAATTTCCATACACTGAAAAAATGACTTTTGCTTCTTCTTTAAACTACTTATTTAAAATGAGTTGAAACAACACAATTCTTAAGGTTTTTTTGGGGACAACTTAATTGTTTTATGTTCAATTCACTTAAATTTGTCAAAATGATTAAGTTAACTTAGTCGATTTGGGTTGGGACAACATGGAGGGTTTGTGTGGAACCCAGCATTTTTTACAGTGTACACTCTTAAAATTATTGTTGCTGTTTGTTCAAACTACTTATACAAAATGAGCTGAAACAACAACATTCTTGAGATTTTGTTGGGACAATTTAATTGTTTTATGTTCAAACTCCCCTTAAATTTGTAAAAAACTAATAAGTTAACTTAATTCCTTCATGTTGTCCCAACACAAATCGATTAAAGCCCTGCTCACACTGTGAGATTTCAGCCATGATTTTGTCATTGAGACAAATTTGGGAAATCCTAAAAGATTCCTGAAATCCTAGGCTAGAATCTGTGCACTTTGATCGTTGGTTTGACATGTTCACAGACAGCCGCTTAATCCCGGTTGCGACCAGATTTGTCCTCCGATGAAGTTCTGGCAGTGTCAGAAGATTTCAGACACTTTCCTGCAGTGTGACAACAGCTGCGATGAGTGTCAATCCAAGAACCAATAGAAGCGCCGAATCTGATGACGCAATCCATGCGACAATTCAAATTTCAACACAGTTTTTTTTTACCTGGTTTTATTATTGAGACATGCTGTGTGCAAAATTGCCGCTACAGATTGTTTACGTTTGCTGTTACGTTATCATTTCAGAATGCAGGATAGTGAAAGCATCACGGATGGATGACGTCAAACTCCGGGGGAGTTTTCTTCCTTGTTTGGCGCATCTTCGTTGTCGTTCAGTCTGACATTATGACAGCTGAGATCTTACAGTGTGACATGGGAGCCATGTTCATGCAGTCTGACATGCTGCAATCGTTCAGGATTATAAAAAAAATAAAAAAAATCACAAAAGCCGGCCTTAAGTTACCTTAACAAATTTAAGTGGATTTACATAAAAAAATTAGTTATCACAAAAAAATCTCAAAAACTGTGTTGTTTTGACATAATTTTTTTTCAGTGCATGTATATAATAAATATATTTAATACAATTATGTTATGTTAAAACAAACTTTTATTTTGGATGCGATTTGTATTTGCCCAGCACTACTAAACACTTGTCCAGTAAAAAGTTATGATTTTAAAATGATCTAATATTTGAGGTTTTCTGTGAAAGTGACTGTGATTCTCCGACTGTGATTCTACTCACCAAGCACTTTTCCAATGACGATCGATTTAATGGCGTTGAATTCAGTGTCCGATGTTAGATTGAACTCTTCCTTCGCATGCTGATCAACCTAGAAAAGATACAACAGGGGTTTTTAGAGTTAACTAAACTAAAAGTAAAACAATACATACAGCAAAACAATCACTCAAAAAAATGCACTCAAAATAAATGTCAAATATACCAAAAAATATTAAGCCAGTGATAACTAAAAATAGCATTTTCATTCAGTTTAAATTGATGTACTAAAATATATGTTAAAAAAAAAATCATAATAGTGTTGTAAAAAGTAATGCAAACGACATACATACAAAAAAGTATTACATTTTTTTTATAGTTGAATAAGTGATGGGTAACGATTACATTTTTTGTTTAATCATGATAAATTGCATGATTTTTCTGCAAATAATTACATTCTTATATGCAGAATTCATCAATGAATTCAAAAGTAGTGTATTAAACCCTTTTTATTTTAAAATTTCTGGCATATAAAAAAAAGTGCAATAACACATTAAAGAGCCCCTATTATAGGTTTTTGAAAATGAGCTTCCATGTAGTGTGTGGCACAGCTCTAAGTGAATGAAAACATCCAGCTGAGGTTTAAATCTGGAAGTGCACCGAGTTTAAAACTACTGATTCTTTAGCGAAATAGTTGACTCAGAGTCGAATTAATGAATCGAGTTGGGTTTGGATCTTTTGTTTGAACGCGTCGACGTCGATACGGTACATCACCAAATATGTAGTTCCAGATCCGGTAAAATGTGAACGCGCATTTGACTTCAGACACTAGCGGAGCGCTGAGGATCACGGGACTGATCATGACACGGAGATGACGATCACTGACAGATGGAGATTCGGCTGCGGGGAATAAAGGGTTAAAGTTAATTTTCACGACACCACAGTATAGCCAACCGTGTGCTGTGTTTGTTCCTGTCATTTTTCGGATTTTTGATACAATAACCTGCGCAGCAGCTCGGGATTCGTCGGCCGTTTGCTCTTAAAGGAAGGAGCAGCAGACACTATTCTGTATGGGACTTTGTCAGGCTCTGACAGGGACTTTTTCAGTAACTGTTGCAGTTCACATGGACCAGTTTCTTCATCCTTCGGATCATAACATGTAAGTGTAATTAAAATTGTTGCCTCGTTTGGTGTATTTTGGTGTTAAATTGTGTGTTATAAGTTGTAATCGCCCCGCAAGGCTTGTAATCACTTATCTATTATAGATCAGTGCTTGTACTGTATCTCTCAGGTTAAATCTATTCACTAGAAGTTAAAGCTATTCACATATTGTGTCCAAAACCACGTTGAAAACGCGGCGCGTGCTTCTTCCTTTACCGATCTAAATGCGTTTTGTTCTCCTGATCCTCTGCTGTTTGTTACTATGGCCACCATCAGCTGTTCCTCACACGCGCGGCGCGGTCAGTTTTCAAAATAGTTCAACTTTTTCCACTAACTTTTGTCCCTTTATTAATCTGGGGTCGCCACAGCGGAATGAACCGCCAACTTATCCAGCATATGTTTTACGCAGCGGATGCCCTTCCAACTGCAACCCATCACTGGGAAACACCCATACACTCTCATTCACACACATACACTACGGACAATTTAGCTTACCCATTTCACCTGTACCACGTCTTCGGACTTGTGGGGGAAACCGGAGCACCCGGAGGAAACCCACACCAACACGGAGAGAACATGCAAACTCCACACAGAAATGCCAACTGACCCAGCCGAGGCTCGAACCAGCGACCTTCTTGCTGTGAGGTGACAGCGATACCCACTGTGCCACCGCACCGCCCTGATTTCGTTCCTGATTACGTAAATCAGTTGGAGCACTTCTGGCCGCTGTTTATTTGTTACATTGTCTTAGGATCACCAGTTTTGTTTAAGTAGGGACCGTAACAAACATCAACACAGCTAATCTAAAATGTGATATAATTGCGAGAGCTGTTCATAAAAAAATTATGCTTTCATTTTATTTTGGTTTGAAAGCACTTTGATATATCAGGTATCCTGTATTTTTATATCCCAGTGTTGACAGGTATGGTTAACGCGTTAACTTTCCTAAAGTGGATCCAAAACTATCAATACAAACTGCAGTAGTATCTAAGTGATGTACACCTCAAGGCACAGTACAGAAAAAAACTTGGCAGCATCATGTTTGTTCATACCAAGGGTGTATGCAAGTCTTCTAATTAAAACAGCTATTTTAAAACCTGTCACCCGGTGCTGTCAGACCGGCTGATTTAACGCGGCGGCGCCATCGTCTGAGTGTTTGTGTTGAAACTGTGATTATAGCGAAGGTTGAGAGTAATTGATGAGGTCGTGAACAGATCAGCTCTCATCATGACCTGCAGCGGCGTACACATCGAGTGCTATCGAACAACACGTCACACTTCAGAGCCATTGATATTTCACCTGCACACTCCAAATCAAATCATGCCATCAAATATTTCCTTTCACGTTCATGAATATATGCATGCATGCCAAGGATGCTCTGTCTGATATTTCGATGCACTCGGTAGCCTTTTAGATAGAGTTTAAAGGAATATTTTAGGATATCAGAGAGTTATTTCTTGGCTTCAGCAGTAAGTAAATATCCTGATGTTCCAGGATCACCAAAATCCTAATCGTAAACTAACCCTAACCCCTAAACCCAACCCTAGCTGAAAGTTTTTCTTAAAATCAGAAGGAAACGACGGATAAATAATGATGTAAACTTTGATTTTAACCTAGCAGGCACTTTGATGTCAAAACAACATAAAAAACACATCAAAAATGCAAATCGTTTTTATGTCAAAATCTTGACGTCTATTTGATATCCTATTGATGTCTATCGATGTCATTGGTTAAACTAAATTGGCCGTAGTGTATAAGTGTGTGTGAATGTGAGAGTGTATGGGTGTTAACACACCATAAAACAGAAGATAGTCACCTGTCAGAAAAACAAAGTTTTTATAAATAATCTGTTAGATATATATGAGGTGAATGATGTATGAGCAAACGCTGAGAATACAGATGTGAATAAAACTTTTAAGTGCTGCTACAGTGGACGTTTCAGAAGTTTTCTTTCCATTCGTCTGAAAGTAGACAAGTTTTGGAAGCAAAAAAAAAGTCTCAAAATTGACAAGTGCATGAAAGAACAATCCAGCCTTAAATGTTTTAAACGATTGCACTGCAAAGGTACATTTCTTCACATCTCCACAGGGTTTCAGCAGCTTTCATTCATTTTCCTTCGGCTTAGTCCACAGCGGAATGAACCGCCAATATGTTTTACGCAGCGGATGCCCTTCCGTCGCAACTCAGTACTGGGAAACACCCATACACTCTCGTATTCACACTCATACACTACGGCCAATTTAGTTTATTCAATTCACCTATAGTGCATGTGTTTAGACTGTGGGGGCACCCAGAGGAAACCCACGCCAACAAGGGGAGAACATACAAACTCCACACAGAAATGCCAACTGACCCACCCTGGGCTCGTATCAGCGACCTTCTTGCTGTGAGGCGACAGTGCTAAACACTGAGCCACCGCGCCGCTCAGCAGGTTTCAGTCAAATTTAGGAGCTTTTTTCAGACCATTATGAATGTAACTTCAGACTTATACAGGGCTAGACACTAGGGAATTTTTCTAATGGCACGCTTGAACTAGCAGAAAAGATTTTTACTTGCCCCATTAAAAAAAATTGAAATAGTTACATCTTAGCCATGGGCGTCACGGTGGCTCAGTGGGTAGCACAATTGCCTCACAGCAAGAAGGTCGCAACTTCAAGTCCCGACTGGGCCAGTTGGCATTGGTAAAACATATGCTGGATAAGTTGGCGATTCATTCTACTGTGGCGACCCCAGATTAATAAAGGGACTAAGCCGAAAAGAAAATGAATGAATGAATGAATTTCTTAGCCACATATTTTAAATAATCAAAACAAGCAAACCCAAGTTGTATACCCCTCAGTCTAGGTCAGTGTCCTCACCATTTATGGTCTATAAATACTTTCAAATAAATGTTATGGTACTGAAAAGAATTAAACCATATTGGTAAGGAGAGTTAAAAATAGAGTCTTGTTCAAAGTTTAACTGAGATGGATTGTTGGCGATTGGATGGATGTCGGCCTGATTGGATAGCTTTACATGGACAAGTAAAAATTAAGACCAATTTAAAGTGATTTAAGACCTGCAAGACAATATTACAGTGAATTTAAAACTATTTTAAAGGAATGTGCCCAACACTGCTTTTCACCGACGCAGAGAGACTCTTTTTTTCCTGGGCATCAGTTGCACGATACATAAACATTCTTGCCTTTCACTTCAACGAGGGAAAAGTAGTGCTTATATTTCCAGTTTGCAAACGCTACCTTTGAACTTGTTGGATTTTCCATCGTTCTGACTCCTGGTCATTGGTGTGTGTGACTGACTGTGTGTGTGCTTGTGTGTGAACACCCGCCTACTCTGCCTCTGATTGGCAAATGATGGAAATGTACTCTATCTAAGCCAATCATCACGTTCTCAGTTACACCACGTTCACAGACACACCAATCATCATCACTGGTTGGTTATGTGTCCCGCCCCAGCCCCGAACACACACGCACACACACCCCAGAGAAAGAGAGGTCCTATGGCTGAGAGAGACGCTGCTTGCATACAAAACGATTCAGTGTTCTCAATTATAGTAACGCGCATTTTATTGTCAGTAACGGTAACGGCGTTGTAACGGGGGAAACAGTAATTCATTTGATTACTCGTTACTGAAAAAAGTATCGCCGTTAGTAACGCCGTTTATTTATAGCGCCGTTATTCCCATCCCTGGTGACAAGTAATTCTAATCTAATGAAGCACCTCACGTCGTCACATGCTGCCACAACATTAGTGGCTACGCAGGTGATAACGTGAGCTCTGCTACCAAAGGAGGAGACGAAGCCACGACGTCAAAGCAAATAAAACTTATTTTTTCTCCACCGCAAACACTTATTGCTCAGACTGAATTCAACAAAATAATATCTAGATATATAGTTGAGCACATGCTGCCGTTGTCTCTCACATTGTCCCACAACAACATTACAACAGTGTAGATTAGTGTACAATGTTTTATATTTATTTTATAGTCGTTTGACAAATTAGATTTTTTTTAAAGTAACACAATAGTTGTGATGATCAGAATCTGCCCTGAACTCAGTGGGCTTCACATCCGTCACAGTACCTGAATGCTGAGCGTCTCTGCGAGTCTCTGGACGCTGACTCTGTGGAGCTGCCCGTTGGCCAGATTCCTGCCGCCGGCTCGGAAAACCTCCGCCTCTCTGCTGTGCGCCAGTTTGTACTTGACGTCCAGATGTCCTTTAGAACAAAGAGCATTTGATTTATCAACCTGCTTTTACAGTTGAAGTCAAAATTATTCACCCTCCTGTGAATTGTTCTTTTTCAAATATTTCCCAAATGATGTTTAACAGAGCAAGGAATTTTTCACAGTATTTCCTATAATATTTTTTCTTCTGGAGAAAGTCTTATTTGTTTTATTTCGGCTAGAATAAAAGCATTTTTTAAAAACCCATTTTAAGGTCAATATTATTAGCCCCCTTAACCAATGTTTGTTTTCGATTGTCTATAGAACAAACCATTGTGATATAATGACTTGCCTAATTACCCTACCTTAACCTTATTAACCTAGCTAAATGTCACTTTAAGCTGAATACTAGTGTCTTGAAGAATATCTAGTCAAATATTATGTACTGTCATCATGGCAAAGATAAAAGAAAGCAGAGATTAGATTGTTAAATGGGTTGTTAAATCTATTATGTTTAGAAATTGGGGGAAAATAATGATAATAATATTTCATCACTTTTTGAGGGGATTTAACCAACCGTATCTGGGATACACTTTTTTTGTGAAATATGTAAGAGCTGCTCGAGTGGAGATTTCAGACACGTTGAGAAAACACACTTAAAAAAAATGTGTAAATTAGCAGTTTTCAATATTCATGTTTTCTTATTTGTTATTTTTTCCCATTTATGCTTTTTAAGTGAAGTTTCATAAACTAATTTCGAGAGGAGCACGTGATATGATTGAGCACGACTGGCTGCTCATCTGTAATCAGTATTAATCCAATCAGATTGATTCAAGCTTACAATAAATGAACCGATTTTCTCTACTGCTCTATCTTCGTTTTGGAAGAATCCCTCCTTCCACCCCATCTCCTCCTTTTTCTCTCTCTTCTAAGGTGAGCTTTCGAGACCTACCTGATCTCGGACCCCCTTATATGCCTATTGACCGGGCGGGAGCCTTGGCCTCAATTATCTCCGAGCTCAGGGTTCTCTCCCGGGACAGCATGCCAAACCTGCTATTAACGCCAAGCATATCTAAGTGGGAACTCTTGAATTGCATTCTGGGACTTTGATCTTTCTTCCAACAACTTTTATCTTTAGAAAGTTTGAAAAGGTAACTTTTATTAACATTTTTAATAGTTTAAAGTGATATATTCTCTGGGTTGGTGTTGTATATTACGCTACAAAAACCTTGTAATAAACCGCCGGTACATTTTCTGATGACTTATTATTTATTCATTCATTCATTTTCTTTTCAGCTTAATCCCTTTATTAATCAGGGGTCGCCACAGCGGAATGAACCGCGGAATGAACCGCCAACTTACGTGTTTCACAGTAACGCGTTACTGTAATCTAATTACATTTTTGGGGAATGTATCACATTACATTTTAAATTTGTGTAATCTGATTACAGTTACTAAAGTCAGTGTAATTGCGTTACTTACGTTACAATTATAGCTTTTAGAAGAAAAAAATGCTTCTTTTAAATCACGTTTTGTGCTGCAACGTCAGTTAATGAGCATGCGCTTTTAAATTGCTGGAGAACGCGAGCTGAAATGGCTGCTGACGAGAGTGGTTGCTTCTTCAAGTGTAAATAAAAGACATTACTTTGATTTGTAAATAAAAGACAATACTTTGATTTCATTGAGCGTAAAAACCAAAATATTGCTGTGAAATGCAGTCTATGTCCCGTCTCTAAAGAACTTTCGACTGCTTTTAACTCGACCAGCAACTTGTTCAAGCACTTGAATAGAAAGCATCACAATACTCGTCATCAAGGAGGACACCGGCGGCCCGACTCAGCCTAAACAGGCTAAATTGAATTTTTGTGCAGAATCGGGAGTGAAAGTATGTTCTGAATGTGAAGAGAAGTGTAGCTGTTTATGGGGCCGTTCACATATCGCATCTTTTTGCGCTCGCATTTTCCAGGCGCACCAGTTGAAAACCGCGAGTCACGTGACAAGAACTGACCGATCAGCTTCATACTTTGTATGGAATATACACATTTCAGTAGACTAATAAAAAAAAAAGACAAACAGGATTGGAACAAGTGAATGATGAGAGAATTTTAAGTTTTTTAGGCAAAGTCCTTTGAATACGTCAAGCCGCTGTGATCAACCCCTTGTAATGTTTTTCAGTAAATATTAAATGACTGAAAGAGCTGCAGTTTATTTTGTATTTTTATAGGTATATTTTATATGTTTTTAAAAGTAACTTCAAAGTAAAGTTATTAGTAATCGGATTACTTTTTACATTAAGTAATTAGTGATGTAATCAGATTACAATTTTCCAGTAGTAATCAGTAATTTGTAATCGATTACTTTTTTAAAGTAACTTGCCCAACACTGAAAATGAATGATAACTTTATATTAATTAGATAGGTTGTTGCATGATTCATTAAAGTAACATGATCTTTTAATTGACCTGCACTCAAGTCTGTATGATTGAGCGTAGATGCAATAACAAAATGCCTCGACTTTCATTTCTTCATTTTTGGGAGGAATTAACAAGCCATGTTCTACAAACAAAAACAAAATATGCTATAAATATTACCTACAGTGAACATAATGAATTCAAACACAATTAAATCTATATATAAATAGCAAAACAACTTTTTGCACAGCATAATACAGTTTGAAGGTTTATAGCATGTTGCTATGCAGTTGCTAGGGTGTTCCAGATGGTTGCTTCCACGGAAATGTCTTTCGCTTACAATTCCTAGGTGAACCGTCCTGTTAATTAATGTGTCTGAACCCTGATAAATAAATAAAAATGACATGCATCAGGAACAGGAAGCTGTCAGACGGACCGCTGGGGTTCTGGAGGCTGTTATTCTGGACCTTCTGCATAATTGGACTAGCAGGTATTATTGACACATGCTGTCTTCTGCTGGCTCTCAGTGGAAAGCCAGTGTGGCCAAGCGGGACATCATGCTAATTGGCCCTAATGGCATGCTAAATATAACCAGACTATTTTGAGTAACACACTTTAATGTTAGGTTAATTGATATAGTATTTGATCAAATCTACGCTCTGTTCAGTGTGTACAATTTGTTATTACTTTGTTAAATGCAATGTTAAATATATAATTTGTTAAATGTAACGAATTGTACACACTGAACAGAGTGTAGATTTGATCAAATACTATATAAATTAACCTAACATTAAAGTGTGTTACTCAAAATTAATTTTCTTTTTGGCTTAGTCTCTTTATTCATCAAGGGTCGCCACAGCGGAATGAACCGCCAACTTATCCAGCGTATGTTTTCCAGCTGCAACCCATCACTGGGAAACACCCACACACTCTCACTCACACACATAAGCCGCCTTTCCACTGCACACAACATTCAGACACGACTGTCTGAATACGCCGCCTTGTGGCAGTCGCACAGAATTTTCAGTTTTGTCATGCACCATGGGAGAGAAGCCGATTCTCCCGGTGTCCGAAATAAAGGAGTGCAAAAGCAAGAGCCTTTATTCTCCGTGCGTTCACCATGGTTGAATGAATGAATACTAGAAACTCATAGACCGCTAAAAAGTTTGGAGGGAATGTGGAGACAGCATTAAAAATAATATTTTTTATTACTCATTTATGAATAGAAATGTTTTTTTTTTAATATAGACTTTTTTTCTGATTAAAAAAATAACGAAAATGTACTATTTCTCATCTTGCGCGCACAGACCTGCTTGGACAACACTGGAATGCATCACATCCGGTCGGCCGGTCGCATACGGTCTAGTCGCAGTAGTTCAAATATTTCAATGTATCCGCAGCTCAAATCGGATCTGATTTTTCCACATACGGAGATGATCGGAACTCCACGCAGCTCCCGGACTACTCTCCATTGGAAATGAATGACTTCCGGTCTGTCGCTTGTCGTGTGCAGTGGAAAGGCGGCTATACACTACGGACAATTTAGCTTACCCAATTCACCTATAGCGCATGTGTTTGGACTGTGGGGGAAACCGGAGCACCCGGAGGAAACCCAAGCGAACATGGGGAGAACATGCAAACTCCACACAGAAATGCCAACTGACCCAGCCGAGGCTTGAACCAGCGACCTTCTTGCTGTGAGGCGACAGCGCTACCCACTGCGCCACCGTTACTCAAAATAGACTGGTTATATTTAGCATGCCATTAGGGCCAATTACCGTGGCGTCCCGCTTGGCCATTTTATTGTTTTTCAAAGAATCACTAATATTTTGTGGCTTGCAGCTTGTCGTTATAATCAATTCTGTAAACTTATACATGTAAACCCATGTGGGTAAAACCATTTTGACATTTATACATGAGCTCTGGTTTGGGAATTACATTTAAATTGATTTATTTAGCAGACGCAGACTGACTATCCAAAGAAACTTCTCCAAAGTGACTTACAGGTGAGGAGAAACGAAGAACTTCAAATTAATAGAGTTGAAGTATGTAAGTCTAAGTTACTTTTAAGCTTTTTAAATAAATAAATAAAGTCAAAATTATTCGCCCTCCTGTAAATTTTTTTTTTTTTTTTTTTTTATATATTTCCCAAATGATGTTTAATGGTGCGTTCACACCAGACGCGGATGAAGGGTCAAGCGCTAGTGATTTATATGTTAAGTCAATGCAAAGACGCGAATAGACATCCTGTGGTGCAAATGAAGTGTCGCGAGTTGAGCGTTTTGTGCATTTGATGCGTTTAGCGTGCAAATCGCGCAAATTGGTTGAGTGGGAAAATCAGAACTTTAGTGGACATTTGTGCCATGTTAACCAATCAGGAGCTTGCTGTAGTATGGGCGTGATTATGACGTAGTGCCTGTTGTTGGTGTCCCGAGGGGAAATCCTCCTGCCGACACCGGACAACAGCTAATCAAACTGGGCTCGGCTCAGTCTGAAGCACCGCTGAAAGCCTCCATCATCCAGGTACAGTTTCTGTAGGAGTTGATGAACTCACAGAGCTGCTGCACCTCTGAAAGGATCTAGTGGACTCAGACACAGCACCAAACGAATCTACGCTGTTTTTCAGCCTTCCTAAAGCACATAAACACAGCTATTATAGCTATAGCAATAAAATCCATTTTAGCCATTTAGCATCGAAGCTAGAGTCACTAGGCATACAGAAGCCTGGCCCATGATGCGAATCCACATCTATTGTGAAGTGAATTTCACACGCAAATGAAGAAACACGTGAAACTCTAAATGGTCACGCGTCTATTTACGCGTGAATATTGCAATCTATTCGTATATTATTTCTTCTGGAGAAAGTCTTGTTTGTTTTATTTCAGCTAGAATAAAAACAGTTTAAATTGTCTTTAAGTCATTTTAAGGTCAATATTATTCGCCCCCTTAAGCAATATTTGTTTTGGATTGTCTACACAACAAACCACTGTTATACAATGACTAGCCTAATTACCCTAACTTGCCTAGTTAACCTAATTAACCTACTGTAGTTAAGCCTTTAAATGTCACTTTAAGCTGAATACTAGTATCTTGAAGAATATCTAGTAAAATATTATGTGCTGTCATCATGGCAAAGAGAAAAGAAAGCAGTTATTAGAAATGAGTTATTAAAACTATTATGTTTAGAAATGTGTTGGAAAGAATCGTCTTTCCATCAAAAAGAAATTGGGCAAAAAATATACAGGGGGGCTAATAATTCTGACTTCAACTGTATATAAATATATATATTTTTTTTATTTGTTTATTTTTTCCATTCAAACGACTTTCCCCATTTATAGCTTCCATAGCGGTTTTAAAAAAAGACAAGAAGTCTTTATGCGTAAAGAGATAGCTCACCCAAAAAGGAAAATTCTATCAATGTACATTACCATCGGCTGTTTGTTTACCAATACGTTTTTTTCAGTCCAAAAATCTATTTCCCTATGGAGAAAATAAATGGAGTTCTCACACCCAGAACCCGATTGCTACACTATAGAGAGATGTCTTGTGTATTTATTGTCTGTGCTTCATTTCGTGGCTCACAGCCTCTCTATCTCATCACATTCTGTTCAGCAAAATATGATTTTCCTTTACTATAGAGCTGTATATTAATAGTGCATTAAGGCACATCTCTGATGTCTGGCTGGTGTTTGTGGATGAAAGTTGGACATTTTTTTAAAGCAACACTCCACTTAAAAAAAAATTAAGCTCATTTTACATCTAAACTAAAGTTAAACAGTTGAGTTTACCATTTTTAAATCCATTCAGCCAATCCTCCAACTGGAACACTTTTAGCTTAGCATAAATCATTGAATCGGATTAGACCATTAGCATCTTGTTCAAAAATATCAAAAACAAGTTTAGATAATTTTCTTATTTAAAGCTTGACTCTTCTGTACTTACATTGTAAGACCGACAGAAAATGAAAAGTTGCAATTTTCTAGACTGATATGGGATAATTAAATTACTTCATTATCACGCCAGAATAAGAGTATACTAGCCATATCAGCGAAGAAAATAACAACTTTTCCCTTTTTCTGTAAGTCTTAGTACATGATGTAATTACAGAAGAGTCAATTTTCCAAAAATGATCGTAACTTTATTGTAATTTTTAAGTGAGATGCTAATGGTCTAATCTGATTCAATGATTTATGCTAAGCTAAGCTAAAAGTGTTCCCGGCAGACTCAGATCATGAATGCAGTCATGAATGCGTGGCAGTCTCACAATGATGTTTATCCATGCAACACACCATTTCTGTTCTGGCTTTTCCTATCTTTTGACGGATTTCAGACAATATATGAAGTGATTTAGTACTGTTGACATCCTGGTGTCTTTAGAGATTCCTTAAGCTTACGCTAATTCAAAATCCAGAATGATAGCATAGTTCCTATAGCCATATCAACCTAGAAAATAACAACCTTTCCCTTTTCCATCAGACTTAGTACATGATGTAACTACAGAAGAGTCAATTTTCCAAATTATCGTAACTCTTTATTAAAATTTTTAGGTAAGACACTAATGGTCTAATCCGATTCAATGATCTATGCTAAGCTAAGCTGAAAGTGCTCCCGACAGACTCAGAGATCGGCTGAATGAATTGAAAAATGGTAATACTCAGCTGTTTAACTCTAGGGGAGATACAAATCAGCTTATTTCCCAAAAAAGTGGCGCGTTCTTTTAAGTCAGTGTTTCCCAACCCTGTTCCTGGAGGCACACCAACAGTACACATTTTGGATGTCTCCCTTATCCGAACCAATCATTTCAGGTTTTGGAGTCTCTTCTAATGTTCTGATGAGTTGATTCAGGTGTGTTTGAATAGGAAGAGGTTGAAAATGTGTACTGTTGGTGTGCCTTCAGGAACAGGGTTGGGAAACACTGCTTTAAGTAATGACAGCTACTTAGAAAACGTTCATTGAGAGCTACAATCATCTTTTCTGTCATGTAAGATCACAGACCCATGTTTACACGGCGTTTATCCATGCAACACGCCACTTCAGTTCTGGTTTTTCCTCTCTTTTGACAGATTTCACACAATATATGAAGTGATTCAGTACTGTTGACATCCTGGTGTCTTTAGAGATTCCCTAGGCTTACGCTAATCCAAATGAATGTGCTTAGCAGAGAGGAAGAAGAGATGGTTTCAGACCGTTTCTGTTGAGCAGGACGGCCAGATATTCTCTGTAGTAGGAGTTGACGTAAAGCAGCAGCACCGGAGCTTGACTCGTCCTGAAGCTCAAAGAAATATTCTCTCCTCTCAGCGTTAAACCAGAGTAGATGGAGGACGACTGTGTGCTGACGTTCCTGTTCAGCTCGTACGGCTCCTTAAATGTGTACGTCACTGATGTTCCCGGTTTGAAGAACGCAGAAACTTCTGAAAAAAGAGATTAAACACAGCAGGATTAGGATTATGCATGACTATTACATCTGAAGTCAGAATTTTTAGCCCTCCTGTATATTTTATTCCCCAATTGCTAGTTAACTCGAAGAAGACTTATCTTTTAGAACACATTTCTAAACATAATAGTTATAATAACTCATTTCTAATAACTGATTTCTTTTATCTTTTGCCATGATGATGACATAATATTTGATATTTTTTCAAGATGCTAGTATTCAGCTTAAAGTGAGATTTAAAGGCTTAACTAGGTTAATTAGGCAAGTCATTGTATAACAGTGGTTTGTTCTGTAGACAATCGAAAACAAATACTGCTTAAGGGGGATAATAATATTGAGGTTAAAATGGTTTTAAATAAAATTAAGAACTGCTTTTATTCTAGCCGAAATAAAACAAATAAGACTTTCTCCAGAAGAAATTTTTTTACAGGAAATACTGTGAAAAAGTCTTTGCTCTGTTAAACATCATTTGGGAAATATTTGTAAAAGAAAAAAATAAATAAATAAATAAAATCACAGGAGGGCTTACAATTTTGACTTCCACTGTCATATTTACAATGGGGTATGCAAAATAATCTTATGGCAAAAGGAAAAACAAGATTATTTTGCTGTAGTTCAACCGCACAAGTCTGTTTGCGTATGTTTGTTGAAATTGTGGTTTCAAGAAACACTGAATTGCTGTGCTATCCTGGGGTGCGTTTCCCAAACAACGACATAACTCGCGACTGAATTATCATAGTACGATGTTTCGTTTGGGAAAAGAACGATGTAGTGATATATGAAGATCGCTAAAAACGAACTTTGAAAATACTTAAAAAAGCAAATTACACCTAAGAGAGATGACTTTAATGTTTTGTTTTTTTAAAATCATTCCAATTTTAAATGTTGGAACGTTCAAAATGAATAGGGCATAGGGGGGTAACTGGTAATAGAACACATCCAGGAACTCTGCTTCTAACTACAGCTCTAGAGGTGTAGTTGCAAGCGTTTTCGATGCAGTTTGCGAATGTTTGTTGGAACGATGGATTTGGGAAACGCCAAATCAATGAACTATGTTTGTAACGACAGCTTGCAACATTAGTTGGCTAACGATGGTTTTCGGAAGCGCACCCCTGGACTATAGTTTCTTATATCTTCTATATCTTAAACTGACATCTTCCACATCAATAAAAATACTGCAAAAATGCTTTTCTTACTAAATTTTCTCTAATTTCTAGTACAAATATCTAAAATATTCTGCATTTTCTAGACAAGCAAGAAACATTGTCTGGTTTTCAGAAATAATATGTCAAAATTAGGCAAAATAATCTATAAATGGGGTCAGTAATCTTGTTTTCACTTTGAAATAAGATTATTTCGACATATTATTTCTGAAAACAAGACAATATATTTCTTCTAGCCACTTCATGAGCATAAAATCTCAACAAAATATTGTGTCATTCAAAACAAACCAACCCAAATCCATAGGACAAATCTTTTAAAGTTGACATAGGAAGTGTCCTTCATATCCTTTTCTGCCTTCTGCTCATCTTGTTGAGCAGCCCTCAACACACACAGCATGAATAACACTCTGGGCAATCAATGAACACTCTTTGAAAAAGCAAAATATCAGTATCTTGGGTTGGCATTGTAAGTTCCCTTTATGCACTTGACAAACATCACAAAAATTGAAACAACGGAACCGCAACGAACACCACAACATTGTTCAAAAACCTTGACTAACCAATCCAAGGCTGGGCTGAACAGGTTACACTGGGTTACAGCTTTCATTTTCTTCAGTTTGTCATTAAGACTTTTCTCTACAAGTCTTTCCTTTTCTTTTGCAGCTCTTCCAAGGCTACTGAACTTTGAGATGATGCTCGGTTTTTGTGCGACTTTATAATTGTATTTTGTTTTAAAGGTACAATTCTCATTATTGGGCGGCACGGTGGCTCAGTGGTTAGCACTGTCGCCTCACAGGAAAAAGGTCACTGGTTCGAGTCTCGGCTGGGCCAGTTGTCATTTCTGTGTGGAGTTTGCATGTTCTGACCATGTTGGCGTGGGTTTCCTCCGGCTGCTCCGGTTTCCACCACAGTCCAAACACATGCGCTATAGGTGAATTAGATAAACTAAATTGGCCGTAGTGTATAAGTGTGTGTGTGAATGTGAGAGTGTATGGGTGTTTCCCAGTACTGGGTTGCAGCTGGAAGGGCATCCGCTGCGTAAAACATATGCTGGAATAGTTGGCGGTTCATACAAGGCTGGTTTATACTTCTGTGTCGAGTGATCGGCATGACCCACGACGCCTGCCTTGAGTGTAGTCATGCATTTATACTTCTGTGTGCTGTTTGTGTTCTCTGCAATAACACTTCCGAATTGCTAGCTGGCAGTAGGTTTTTATGTTCCTCTTTGTCAAGTTACTTCGCGGATGTTTTGTTTTTTCTGAATGCTACAAGTAGCTAAAACTCGCTCATTCAGAGGCGGGAACCGGCGGACGTGCAACAACTTTAATCATAAGGTAAACACAAAACAAAAGTTTCCATCTGGAGCTCCTTCACGGGACTCGACACTTGTAAACAATCGCTCCATTGAGCTCACGGCTCTCAGCACCGCCCACACTCGTCAGCGCTACCAAGCCGACCAATCACAGAGCTTGTGCTATGCATCACTATGACGTATAGGTACATTTTTTGAGAGGTGCGCGTCAGCCACAGGGAGGGCTATGCGACCACGTGAAGGCTGCGCCGGACCATACGTGTGCGCTTGACGCAAAAGTATAAATCAGCCTTAAGCCGAATGAAAATGAATGAATGAATACTTGCTATTAAAAACCATTAACTATGACCTTTGCCTCAATAAACTTCTAATTTATAGTTAATAAGGTAGTAGTTGGGCTTACGTATTGGATAAAGTGATGTGGATTAAGATGTACTTTATAAGTACTAATAAACAGACAATATCTTAAAGTTGAATATAAATATAAAATCACATTTTTACTTAGATGTTCTGGATATCTATAAGCTAGAGTGCTCCAAAAACAAAATTCGCATTTAGAAGATATGAACATCCAAAGCTTGCACTTTGCAGTCCCTTCCATCTACATGGATCAACGATTTTTTTCACGTCACCTCATACTTCAGTTTCTCATCAAATCTTCTGACCAATCAAATGCTCTCTAATATCTGACATGCCCTGCCCCCTTTAAGACGCTTTTCATTTGCTTTTCATTTGATCACTGACAGAGCTATGATAAAAAAAACAAAAACGCTATTGGCTATTTTTGGAAAAAGGGGAGGGGCTACTTTATGTCCCGCCCTGTCTTCATGTTTCAGTTAAAATTACGTGACATATCGAACATAAATGGACATTTAATACCTTTAGTAATAGGCAATAAGCTACTATTTAATAGTGAGAATTGGTTGTTAAAGGTCCAGTGAAATTAAAATAACGTTTTTGAGATGTTAGTATCAGTATGTAAGTCTTCAAGGATATCTATAAGCTAGTGTGGTACAAAACAGTGACAAAATTTGCGTCTAGAAGATATAAAACCGATATAAACATGTAAAGCTTGTAGTTTGTCACTTCCGCTTAAATGGATCAACAATTTTTTTACGTCATCTCATACTTCAGTTTCTGATCAAATCTTTGGACCAATCAAATGCTCTCTAATATCTGAAATGCCCTGCCCCCTTCAAGACGCTTCTCATTTGCTTTTCATTTGATCACTGACAGAGCTATGATAAAAAAAACTAAATGTTATTGGCTGTTTTTGTATAAGGGGGGAGGGGCTACTTTATGTCCCGCCCTGTCTTCATGTTTCAGTTTAAATTATGTGGCATATCGAACATAAATGGACATTTAATACCTTTAGTAATAGGCAATAAGCTACTATTTAATAGTGATAATTGGTACTTAAAGGTCCAGTGAAATTAAAATAACGTTTTTTAGACGTCTTTATAGTATCAGTATGTTAGTCTTCAAGGATATCTATAAGCTAGTGTGGTACAAAACAATGACAAAATTTGCCTCTAGAAGATAAGAAGAGCTTGTAGTTTGTCACTTCCGCCTAAATGGATCAACGTTTTTATTCACGTCACTTCTCATCAAATCTTGACCAATCAAATGCTCTCTAGTATGTCACATGCCCCGCCCCCTTTTCATTTGATGCGCTGGAGCTCGACCACTCTCACTGGAAGAGCTGCGATTAAAAACAAAACACTATTGGCTGCTTTTTTTAAAGGGGAGGAGCTACTCCATGCCCCGCCCTCTCTTCATGTTTCAGTTGAGATTACGTCAAACTTCGAAAATAAACTGCCCATTTCAAAGCACTTCACTGACCTTTAAATAAAGTGTTACTATTTTTTAATTCATTTATCACCCAGCCCTGCCGTCATCTTAAAAGACGATGCACAGGGAAGCGCTTGTGTACCTTTATGACAGAAGGTCCCGGTGAAGGGTGACAGGCTGCAGTCGCAGGTGAAGCCACTGTAGTTTTCCACACACGAGCCGTGATTCAGACACAGGTCACCATAGCTGCTGCAGTGACCGGGACATCCAGCCGTCACTCCAGGCGTGATCTCAGCCCTCTCCTCCAGATCCAGAGTCCGGCCGTTCAGCTTCAGAGAGCGGATGCAGCCCAGAAAGCCCTTCTGCCTGGACGCCGTTCCTCCTGAAAACATCAACATTTACATTTAATCATCAGTCAAAGCGACTTACAATTGAGGAGGCATTTAGCGATTCAACAAAAGAGGCAATACATACAACAAGTGCTAATTATACAAAGGAAATGTTACTGTGCGTTCACACCGAAGGCGGCGAGAGCGTCAAAGTACCTGGAAGTCATTCATTTTCAATGGGAGCCGGTGGTGATAAGTGTGGGCATCGAGGAGAGTTGAAATTAAGTCAACTTTATGGTAATGAGCTATGATGAGGTTCAGCGGCAACCAATCGGAATGTAGAAGTCCACCGCTGGAGAGGATTCCAGAGAACACAGTCCTGTGAAGTTTGGTTCCGACCCCAGTTGTTCCCAAGGGTTTGAATATTGCGGTCGCCGGATTTCCAGTTATTTATGATGTTTTCTTACAGAGACGTGAATAAAAACGTTACTGGCGAGTTATTGATGTGCATTAATGTTATATATGTTTTTTTAAGTGGGAATCTCATGCTAACTATAACAAATGAGTATTGCTGCTTCAGAATATTTCAGACATATGGACATATTGGATTTTGGAGCAAAGTCACACCACACGCAACAACTTGATCTTCCATGGTTAAATGAATTTGATAAAAGGCACGCATTATTTTCACGCTAGAAAGCACGTTTTTTTATGCGGGAATGTAAGTGATTTGCTGATATTCTGCAACGGCCCCTTTAAATACGAGATCAATGTAGCGAATTTTGATGCTCTCACCGCCGGAGCTGTGAAGGCAGACAGTGTTGTCACCAGGGCGGCCAGAGCGAACTTTGACACTCTCGCCACTTTCAGTGTGAACGCACAGTTAGTACTCAGAGAATTAAGTGCTAGAGTAAGGAGGGGGGAGTGTTTTTTTTGGTGGGGAGTGTTTCTACAGGTGGTTTGTCAAGCCCACTCACCTGTGTGAGGCACACTTCATAAATGCACAATTTTTTTTTTTTTTTAGAGATGATTGGAGTGGTTTGATGGAGTGATTGTAAGAAAGCGTCTGGTGCAAATGTGTAAAAACTGCAAGTGTGGGTTAAAGTGTCAGAGAGATGAAAGCGTGCGTTTTCAACAGGTGGTTTGTCAAGCCCACTCACCTGTGTGAGGCACACTTCATAAATGCCCTTATGACGTTATTGCAAATTAGTGCAAATGTGCATAAACTGTTGCAAGTGTGTGTGTTTTAAAGTTTTGAAAAAGTTTTTAAAGACACTGATGACAGAACTCTGGAATGTAATAAAAATGTGTCAGTCGCTGTCTTGCTAACGTAAGTGTAATGTAAACAGTGATATGGATGATTGCAGTTATATATAGATGGAGATTTACACTGTTACTGGTTAACGACCACAGAAATTTACTTTTGTTTTAATCAGCAAGTTGAAGACAAGTGAGATGCTGTGATCCATTGCCTGCTTTCCTACCTGGGAGAATCATCTCAGGAGATCATTAAATACTACCAGGTAAGTGTTAAAGACATACTAGTATTTTTATCCGCCAAAATGTTAACTTTTGGCTAACTTTTAAAAACTTTAATCACTTTATGCAACAGGGCACAGGTCTTAACATCTATACAGTCTATTATAGCATAAAGCAAAAGATAACATTGATAAGATTGCAACTAACTGTACAGTATTTTAATCACTTTGCACTTTTTTGTGTATTTGACAGGATGTCGAGAAGACCTGCTTAAAGACTGCTTCACCAATCGTGAAGATCAGTGTACTGGGCAGTACTACAGGGGAGGAAGATGCCAACATAGACGACCCCATCATTCTGTCTCAGGGGACTTTTTAAATTTGTATTTAAAGTAAATACAAATTTGTAAATTAAAGTACTCAATGAAAATGTCTGAAGTGTTTTTAATTAAGAAATGCATCACAAATTATGTTAAATAATATTTTATTTAACATTTTGAAGTAAGGTTTACTCAGGATAACTAGGAATATTGAATAAAAAATATATCTATAAATAAATCTATAAAATAATATACTTAAATGTACAACTTAAGTAAATTTTACAAACAAAAAGGGAGCAGCTGAATGAGATCCAAAAGTTTACATTCGTATAATTATTAATCACCTGTTTCTAAATGGTCTGTCTCTAAAAGTGAGGGGGACGTATCCCCTCTGTCCCCCCTGGTAGCCAGATGTGGAGAAAATGGCAGCCAGGTAACAGAGAGGCGATGTCATGAGCACTATAAAGCATTATAAAGTTTTCTCAATGGTGAATGACTCACGATCTAGTGTTATAAGGTTGTTTATGGTCATCTATTCAGTGCGCGTTCATTACTTCATTGGCTTTGGACGACAGGAAGGGACTTGTGTTTTCAATGCTATCAGGCTAAAGTTAGCATTTTCACAGATCTCCTACTGCACCTTTAAGTTATTTTGCATGATAGCTAAATTTATACAACAGTTCTGTCTGGTTCTTAAATCTGATTGGCTGATAGCCATGCAATATTTTGCCAGTAACAGCACTCGACCCACCTCTTCACCCTTCACCCTTGTGTATTACTCTGCCCACATACAGCAACAAGCAGAGGACACTCTACAGTTTGACAAATATTGCAGCTGTTAACCAGCATAAAGTACTTGTGAGGCTTTTTTAGTCGAGGATGTAGTTGTTTAGATTGCAACTATGCAGTTTATTTATAAGGACATATTTTAGAACCAATAATGTGCAGTCTATAAAACAAAAACCTCAAAATTAAAGTTAAAAGTTTGAGTTTTGTGGCAGCACGGTGGCTCAGTGGTTAGCAGTCTGAGCACAGTGTCACCTTCTGGCATGCTGTCAAGGGTTTGAGTCGAGCCGGACGTTTTTTTTTTTTTCAGCCGCTCAAAACAAATGATCACTATCCCTTTTTTCCCACACTGATGTGTTGAATCTGATGTGTCAGTCTTCCAGCGGTGCTCTGTCCTTTATATAGTAATTACTTCAGCAAGAATACTGTGTTTTTTTTTGCATGCAGACGACAAGTTATAAATACAGAAATAATGTGCTCTGCATATATTAGTGCTTAGCGGTTTAGTGCTAATTTGTTCGAGCGAACACCTCGCTGTGCCAGCTGTGCCACATAATCATCTGTGAAACGTTCAACGCAACTTTGGAAATGCTATTAAAACTAAGTTTCAACATGCCAGGGCTGAAATAATAGAGAAAGGGAAATCACTATTAGACAGGAAAAAAAATTAAAGTCAAACTACAGACTAAACTCTCTCTGTACACTCAAAAAATTACATCAAACTTATTTAAAATGAGCAGAAACAACACAATTCTTAAGTTTTTTTCTGGGGACAACTTAAATGTTTTATGTTTAATCTACTTTAATTTGTAAAATCGATTCATTTAACTTTGTGTTGGGACAACATGAAGGAATTGTGTGGAACCCAGAATTTTTTACAGTAGAATCTCAGTATAACAGCTCTGATTATTCGTAATACTATTGTCATGATCACCAGCGATTCAGGCTTGCAGATCGCTGGTTAACATGCACCATCACCTGGACTACAATTCTGTCACTTTATGAACTACATATCCCATCACCAGTGGTGTAAAGTAACACATTACAAATACTCAAACTACTGTAATCGAGTAGTTTTTCTCAGAAATTGTAATTTACTAAGTAGTTTTAAAAATGTGTACTTTTACTTTCCCTTGAGTACATCTTCAGTGCTGTATCGGTACTTTTACTCCACTACTTTTCTTCAACCTGCAGTCACTACTTTATTTTTTTCTTGTCTATGGGGATAAGAAAAATCAGTCCTGTGATTCCTGTCCAATCAAATCGCACACAAGGTCAATCGCATCATAATGAACTACCGCAAGACATGGCCGATTTATAATTGCAGCAAACTGTTTGGAAGCATTAAAAGTTATGTCCAAAAGAAGATGTCCAAAATCTTTACACGCATTGACCCAGAGACTGTTTAGATGCATGTCACTGATGAGAAGATGACGGATGTTTACTGTATGATGACTAAAATGGCCTTAAACACCCAGCAGGCATGCGATGTCAACATGACGTCAGATTGATGTTGTACCCCAACGTCGTGGGGACGTTGCATTTTGTTTGGAAATGAAAATCGGGTTGATTTCAGAACCCAACATCAGGCCGACGTCAATGTCCAACGTCCAACCTAAAATCAACGTCTAATGATGTTACAGCTTGACGTTGTAACTATGACGTTTATCAGACGTTGGATTTTGGTTGCCATACCTGACGAATAAATGTCAGTATTTGACGTCAATATGACGTTGGTTTAAGATATTGGCTCAACGTTGGATTTTGGTCACTTTCTAACACAACCTAAAATCAACCAAATATCCACATCATTATTGGACATCAAAATAATGTTGTCCTTAGACGCTGGCTAGACATTGAATTTTGGTCACCTGACATCACGACCTAAATCTAACCTAATATTAATGTCATATGACAGTGTGTGCCTGCTGGGCAATAACTAAATGCACTACAGAATGTTACGTTTACACACATCCACAAATTACATGTAAATGCATCAGCTTTTTACAGCGTAATTCTCACTACTCACTACTCTTGAGTACTTTTGAAAGTTCTACTTTTTACTTATACTTTGAGTAATATTTACAACAGATACTTTTACTCTACTTGCACTACATTTTTAGGCAAGTAATGGTACTTTTACCTGAGTATGATTTTTCAGTTCTCTTTCCACCACTGCCCGTCATGCACCTCACACACACCTGTTTCCAGATCTCCGATGATTACACACACACAGCTGATCAAAGACTGATTGCATGGACTATTTTTACAACTCACATTCCCACACACTTTGCTGAGTCTTGTTTTACTGTAACATTATGAAGCGTTCTCTGTGTCTAGTCTTCCGTGTTTCTTGACCCTAGCCTTGTTTCTTCGTTTATGTTATTGCCGCCTGTACCGACCTGATTGCCTGTGACTTGACTACTCTTCTGGATTGCCTTACTGTTTGTACCTGTTGACCGTTGCCTGCCTGACCATTCTCTGTTAAACAAAGCTGCATGTGGATCCTCCTTCCGTTGTCACCTAACTTCCTGGTTACAACTGTTTTCATCATTATATTTAGGGTTTAATCATTATAAATATTTATAAAAACAATAAACCTTTTTAAATGTTAAACAAAAGTAAAAAAAATAATCCTCAATGCCTCTAAAATGCAAAAAAGATGAAACGATGTATAAACAACCTAAAATGGAGCAGTTTTGTTATTGTTAACGTCAGATCTCCATGTGGTCTCCTGAGTGTTAAAACTGCCCTGATCTCAGTGTCAGTCCATCAAAGCTCATATATCTTGCCAAAAAATGTTACACCCTCAACATAACATACGCAATCCTGAAAAACGATTTTTTTTTTACCCAGAAGACCTCAGAGCTGCATTATAACTGCTCTGAAATGGAGCTCTTCATTGCAAGATGTGCAGGTCTGAGCAGTCAAGGGAAGCTCTGAATCCAATAGAGGAGAATAGAGCTATAAAGATTGAACCGTAATGACACTACTTTCCCCAGCACTTACTGGACAACTTCAATTCATTGCTGCTGAATTCCTCCAACAGAGAGAGAGAGAGAGCTTTCAGATGGAGCAGGTGTTGGATATCGAGGTCAGCAATCTTTAGCTTCACAGAAATCCTTCGCAGCATGTTTCACCTTAAAGACTCTCATGAGGACGTTTGACAGGAGACAACGTCGTGATATCGGTCCAGAGAAGAAAAAGAAACATATGCAGTTGAAGTCAGAATTATTAGCCCCCCTGTATATTTTTCCCACATTTTCTGTTTAACGGAGAGCAGATTTTTTCAACACATTTCTAAAGATAATAGTTTTAATAACTCACTTCTAATAACTGATTTCTTTTATCTTTGCCATGATGACAGCACATAATATTTGACTAGATATTTTTCAACATACTAGTATTCAGCTTAAACTGACATTTAAAGGCTTAACTAGGTTAATTAGGTTAAGTTATGGTAATTAGGCAAATTATTGTATAACAGTTGTTTGTTCTGTAGACAATCGAAAAAACAAATATTGCTTAAGGGGGCTAATATTGACCTTACAATGGTTTTAAAAAAAATTAACAACTGCTTTTATTTTAGCCAAAATAAAACAAATAAGACTTTCTCCAGAAGAAAAGAATATTATAGGAAATACTGTGAAAAATTCCTTGCTCTGTTAAACATCATTTGGGAAATATTTGAAAAAGAAAAAAATAATAAAATCACAGGAGAATTTTGACTTCAACTGTACTTTTTGCATTATTTATTTTGGCATATTTGTAATCATTATTATTATTTTAAATTATTTTCAGTACTTGAATAAAGTAAAATAAATAAATAAAATAAATATTTATATTCAATTGATAAATTCAATGTTTTACTTAAATTGCCATAAAATATGTATTAAAATATTACCATGATGTTTATTTTGTATAATAATAATAATAATAATAATAATAATAATAATAATAATAATAAAATTATTATTATTATTATTATTATTATTAATAATAATAATAATTATTATTATTAATCTTGGGCTGCACGGTGGCACAGTGGGTAGCACGTTCGCCTCACAGCAAGAAGGTCGCTGGTTCGAGCCTCGGCTAGGTCAGTTGGCGTTTCTGTGTGGAGTTTGCATGTTCTCCCCGTGTTCGCATGCGTTTCCTCCGGGTGCTCCGGTTTCCCCCACAGTCCAAAGACATGCGCTATAGGTGAATTGGGTAAGCTAAATTGTCCGTAGTGTATGTGTGTGAATGAGTGTGTGTGGATGTTTCCCAGTGATGGGTTGCAGCTGGAAGGGCATCCGCTGCGTAAAACATATGCTGAATAAGTTGGTGGTTCATTCCGCTGTGGCGACCTCAGATTAATATAGGGACTAAGCCGAAAAGAAAATGAATGAATGAATTATTAATCTTGTTATAGGAACGAATTACAAATCCACGTGAACACAGGTAGAACATGTAAACTCCACACAGAAATGCCAACTGACCCAGCCGGGGCTCGAACCAGTGACCTTCTTGCTGTGAGGCGATCATGCTACCTACTGCGCTACCGTGACGCCCCACATCTTTTATTGATCTTAGTGAATTATTTTAAAGCAAAATTTTCATATTGTAAAAATTAGTTTTAAGTGGACTGGATTTGGGGAGGGGGTTACTGTAAGCAAAATTGCATATTTTTTTCAATATTTTATAACAAAATGCATTTTAATTCAGATTCAAACATTTTAAAGCAAAATATGGCATTTATTTGAGTAGATTTTGGGCGCCACAGTGGCGCAGTGGGTAGCACGATCGCCTGACAGCAAGAAGGTCGCTGGTTTTCTGTGTGGAGTTTGCATGTTCTCCCCGTGTTGGCGTGGGTTTCCTCCGGGTGCTCCGGTTTCCCCCACAGTCCAAACACATGCGCTATAGGTGAACTGAATAATCTAAATTGGCCGTAGTGTATGTGTGTGAATGAGAGTGTATGGGTGTTTCCCAGGGATGGGTTGCAGCTGGAAGGGCATCTGCTGCGTAAAACATATGCTGGATAAGTTGGCAGTTCATTCCGCTGTGTTGACCCCAGATTAATAAAGGGACCAAGCCGAAAAGAAAATGAATGAATAAATGAATGAGTAGATTTTAGTGTGATATATGACCTGGACCTGTTCTTGACACAAAAGGGACAAAAGGGTCACAATAACTAATAATAATTCTTACAATTATCAGTGCAAAAAAATGTTTCGTCTTGTGTCATACATCATGGAAACTGTGATGCATTTTACTTTTATGTATGGGTGTTTCCCAGTACTGGGTTGCGGCTGGAAGGGCAATTATTAAGTAATACAAAATAAATGTAATCATACATCATTGTAATATTTTATTTTTGGTTTTATCCAACAGATGCTCCTCCTACCTACGAACAGCTGGCTGTTGAGTTGCAGATGGATGTGTCCGTCAGCGGGGGCTTTCTGCACGGCGGCCGGATGCTGGTCCACACACAGCGAGGCCTCCTTCACGTTGCGTTCGGCTCTGACGTGATGCCAGCGCTCGTCATTTAATGCGCTGGGCGTCTGTACCCGCACCTCCAGCGGACCGTTGCCCACGTCAAACGAGAAGACTACCTCAGTCGGCGCTGCCAAGAGAAACACATCCCACTGATGCTCATTATTCTGTACAATTTCTAGTCAACAGTTATCTTTATTAAAGAGCTCCTATTTTACCTCTTTTACAAGATGTAAGATTGGTGTCTCCAGAATGTGTCTGTAAAGGTTCAGCTCAAAATACCCATCAGATAATTTATTATAGCCTCCAGAATATGCCCGTTTTAGACTCAAAGGACAGTGCAGCTTTTTTTGTAGCCTTTGCCTTTAAATGCAAATGAGCTGGTTCTCCCCACCCACCGTTCCCATGTTTGTTTCTACTGTGTCAAGTCATAAACAGCACAGTGACAGAGACATACATGGATGAAGCAGATTCAGGATGCAGTTTATGGATTATGGATTCAGTTTATGAGTCAAATATAGCAGGTGAGTTTATTTGATATATTTGTGGTGGAGTTTATTCAAGCAAATAATACAATGATGCATCGTTTTTTGCAATGATGAGTCACACACAAATGCCATTACCAAGTTTGCAGTACACACACACACACACACACACACACACACACACACGCACAC
>CAIGQV010019082.1:2308226-2323825 GCA_903798115.1 Danio jaintianensis
ATAATAATAATAATAATAATAATAATAATAATAATAATAATAATAATTCCGTACATTTATATAGCGCTTTTCTGGACACTCAATCCCCTTTACACATTGGGGGGAATCTCCTCATCCACCACCAGTGTGCAGCATCCACCTGGATGACGCGATGGCAGCCATATTGCGCCAGACCGCACACCACACACCACACACCAGCTGATTGGTGGAGAGGAGACAGAGTGATGAAGCCAATTATGATGGATGGATGATAAGGAGACCATGATGGACAGAGGCCAGTGGGAAATTTGGCCAGGATGCCGGGGTTAAACCCCTACTCTTTTTCGAAGGACATCCTGGACGACCACAGAGAGTCAGGACCTCAGTTTAACATCTCATTCGAAAGACGGTGCTCACTGAGCAGTATAGAGTCCCCATCAATATACTGGGGCGTTAAGTTGTGCATCCCCTGCTGGTCTCACTAACACCACTTCCAGCAGCAACCTAGCTTTCCCATGTGGTCTCCCATCCAGGTACTAGCTATGCGCAGCCCTGCTTAGCTTCAGTGGGCGACCATGTGAGAGCTGCAGAGAGCTAGCTGCCGGTTGCGGTGAACCTCAAAACTGCTGGGATTTGGATCCTATTTTAACGTCTGAAAATTTAAAAAATGAGACCTGTTGTGTTTCTATCACTCCAATATGACAGTGAACACACTTTACCTACACACAATTCTGTCCAAACGTCAATTTTGCATCATAGGTGCCCTTTAATGTATAGTCAGTTCATATGTTAGATTATTCATTCATTCATTCATTTTTTTTCGGCTTAGTCCCTTTATTAATCTGGGGTCGCCACAGCGGAATCAACCGCCAACTTATCCAGCATATGTTTTACACAGCGGATGCCCTTCCAGCTGCAACCCATCATTGGGAAACACCCATACACACTCATTCACACATATACACTACGGACAATTTAGCTTACCCAATTCACCTATAGCGCATGTCTTTGGACTTGTGGGGGAAATTGGAGCACCCGGAGGAAACCCACGCCAACACGGGGAGAACATGCAAACTCCACACAGAAATGCCAACTGACCGAACCAGCGACCTTCTTGCTGTGAGGCGACAGCGCTACCCACTGCGCCACCGCGCCACTCTATGTTCGATTATAAAAAACTAAACAAAACATGAGATACACAGAAAATATGCACGAACGCAAATACTGCTGAAGTCAAAAGTTTGCGTACCCCTTGCAGAATCTGCTAAATGTTAATTATTTTACCCAAATGATCTAAAGTGTAGTGAATCTTTTCAAAGTTTGCAAAAAAAAAAGAAGAAGAAAAAATCAGGAATGTTAACTAGGTGTATTTACATCAAGTTGTTAGAGTGGCCTAATGTAGTATTGGTAACCTAGTAACCAACAGTAAATAAGGCAAGCCTAATGGAGACAGCTGATTGGTCATGTGCAGAGCTGGTACAAGCTTCCATGGGACGGTATGATGTCCCTAGAGTGTGTATGTGAAGTATCAGCTCAAAATACCTCACAAATAATGTTTTATAACTCTCTGAAACTGACCCTTTTAGGCTTTGATCCTAATTTTGGCGTTTTGGTGACTGTCGCTTTAAATTCAAATGAGATTGTGTTCTTTTCAAAAGAGGGCGGAGCTACAAATGCCTGTGTGTCAGCATAGTGGCAGATTCAAAAACAAGACTAACCTCCTATGCTAATGAGGGAGAGATGGTCACTAGTGGGCGGGGCTTTCCCCCTCTGATGACACGTACAACGGGAGAATGTCAATCAAAGTGTTTCTGTTTTATCAAGTGTGATTATAAAGAATAAAATGTATAAACTTTTACTATTAGAAGCTGGTTATATTCACAGATTGTTCCCACACAACTTGTGTTTAAACCCCTTATAAAAAAGATTTTTGCATAATAGGTCCCCTTTAAATCTCATGCATAACTACAAGCAACACTGAACACAATGTGACATTTCAAAAAACAGTTTTCTTGCAAACTGTACTTTATTTTAAAACTTTAAAAAAAAGTAGTTCTAGATTCGTAGTTCCTAAATCTAGTTCACAAGTTTCAAGTCTTCCCATATGTTGGAGAATCAGCATAACTTCGGGCTCCCGCCGCTCCATCTGCACTGTTTCATGACATCTGAATGAAGAACTCCGAACAACCGGCACCTTCTGTCATGAAGCTTCTCTCTAATGACAAAAAAAACTCGCTGATGATGTGCTACGACCTCTTTATTATTCACAGCACACGCCGCCCAGCTGACGCTCAGGGTGAACTACAGCAAAACACACCGCTGGAAATGTGACATTAAAGTGAGCTGCTTTTGGAAATGTAGACGCCAGCATATGTGAGCCGTCATCTCAGTTATTATTCAAGAAAGGAACATTACGTTATCATTTACTCACAGCCGGGCCCTTTCAAAGCCTCTCTTTCATCTGTGGAACATAAAGGGAGATGTTTAGCGGAGTGTTCATGCTGCTCTTTTCCCAATATGACATTGGAAGGCGGATATGCTATATTCAAACACTCGCAAGCTAAATTATTTGTCATTCACAGACTATAAATTTAAAATGCTAGATTAATTTAATGTGAGAACACATTACGTTAATATTTGCACCTCTTATAAGCTGACAGAAAGCAAGTTGATGCATTTACATATGGAGTGAAATCTGTGTAAGTCCGAAAATTCGTCACGTACACAAACCTTGCACACTGAGTCAGATGCGTATTAATTCACCCATTCTGAAACCCCCCCCAAAACAAAACATTTCATAGTCAGTTCAAGCTCGTTGTAATTTGGAATTACTTCAGAAGACCTCAATCGGATGCTGCGTCATTAAAAAGATCATATTGTGTATGCTTCTTAGTTACATAGTTTGATTGACAGAATGACGTCTGATCACATCCTCTAGAAGCAAAAGGATCCCAAGGATGGCCATTTTTAAAGATAATGTTACAAATAAGAATTTCTCTACAGCTCCTTAACCCTTAAACAACCAGTAGATTACACATGGCTGTAACAGCCCAATGATTATAATGCATTTGATCTTTACTTTAGCAAAACCTTAATCAATCATCAATATATAATTGTCAATCATCAATATATCAATATATATAGATCATCAATATTAAAGATTTCTGTCACAATGGCCATAAATGAGGTTGGTGTCATGATCTTGTTCCATTCAAGTGCATATGTGCGTTATATATACACTCACCGGCCACTTTAGTAGGTACACCTTACTAGTACCAGGCTGGACCCTTTTTGCCTTCAGAACTGCCTTAATCCTTCATGGCATAGATTCAACAAGTTACTGGAAATATTCCTCAGAGATTTTGCTCCATTATGACATGATAGCATCACGCAGTTGCTGCAGATTTGTTGGCTGCACATCCATGATGCGAATCTCCCGTTCCACCACATCCCAAAGGTGCTCTATTGGATTGAGATCTGGTGATTGTGGAGGCCATTTGAGTACAGTGAACTCATTGTCATGTTCAAGAAACCAGTCTGAGATGATTTGCGCTTTATGACATGGCGCGTTATCCTGCTGGAAGTAGCCATCAGAAGATGGGTACACTGTGGTCATAAAGGGATGGACATGGTCAGCAACAATACTCAGGTAGGCTGTGGCGTTGACATGATAGTCAATTGGTACTAATGGGCCCAAAGTGTGCCAAGAAAATATCCCCATTACACCACCACCACCACCAGCCTGAACCAGTGATACAAGGCAGGATGGATCAATGCTTTCATGTTGTTGACGTCAAATTCTGACCCTACCATCCAAATGTCACAGCAGAAATCGAGACTCATCAGACCAGGCAACGTTTCTCCAATCTTCTATTGTCCAATTTTGGTGAGCCTGTGTGAATTGTAGCCTCATTTTCCTGTTCTTAGCTGACAGGAGTGGCACCCGGTGTGGTCTTCTGCTGCTGTAGCCCATCCGCCTCAAGGTTGGACGTGTTGAGCTCTTCTGCAGACCTCGGTTGTAATGAGTGGTTATTTGAGTTACTGCTGCCTTTCTATCAGCTGTACTCAAAAAATTTTTTTTTGTTGTTTGTTCAAAGTACTTATTTAAAATGGGCTGAAACAACACAATTCTTGAAATTTTGTTTAGACAACTTAATTGTTTTATGTTCAATCTACAAAAATTTGTAAAAACTAATAAGTTAACTTAAGTCCTTCATGTTGCCCCAACACAAATTGATTGTGTGGAACCCAGTATTTTTGAACCAAGTCTGGCCATTCTCCTCTGACCTCTGGCATCAACAAGGCACTTGCGTCCACAGAACTGTCGCTCACTGGATATTTACTCTTTTTTCGGACCATTCTTAGTAAATCCTAGAGATGGTTGTGCGTGAAAATCCCAGTAGATCAGCAGTTTCTGAAATACTCAGACCAGCTCGTCTGGCACCAACAACCATGCCACGTTCAAAGTCACTTAAATCACCTTTCTTCCCCATTCTGATGCTCGGTTTGAACTGCAGCAGATCGTCTTGACCATGTCTACATGCCTAAATGCATTGAGTTGCTGCCATGTGATTGGCTGATTAGAAATTTGCGTTAACGAGAAGTTGGACAGGTGTACCTAATAAAGCGGCCGGTGAGTGTATATACAGTATTTTTTTTTAACACGAATGTTTAGAAACAACATTAAGAAGCAGTTGTTGTTATATTTAATTGGTGATCCAAATATGAAATTTAATCATAACCTTTTCAGACAGTTCAGGAAAATCTCTTGTTCCCCATTTCGAAGAAATAGTCATTTCAAAGATGTCCGCCAGGCAAAATGGCTTGACTTAAAGGGACTTTGGGCTATTTCAGGCCAAATTTGGGTAAAACCAGAGTATACAAACTTCAAAATGAAATTAGCTAATAATTACTGTGGCATGTTAAGGACTCGTAAGAGGTTTGAAACGCTTCATTCCAGCACATCGCAGCTCAGATGCCACTGATTGTTTGCATTCGCTTCTTTGAAAGGAACTTTTTCTCCGAGTTCACAGCTTACATGAACGGCCTCGCCAGGCACACAACTCCGTCAGAATATAATGAGAGGTTAATTGAGCTCTTCCAGCCGAAGGATTTGTCATTATAAAGGAACAAGCACTCGGGCGCTGTAAGGTCTTCACATACTCTATTCTCATCCATCACATGAGCCCATTACGGCCAGGAATTTAACAGCTCTTTCATGCAGTTAAACACTCGCGCAATAGACAGGCCGCATGTGGAAGAGGGGTATAATAAAAATACACACACACACACACACACACACCCCCAGAGGACAGATTTTTATAGTGTTCAAATGAACTATGGCTGATGGCAGGCAGATGCTCATCTAGTCCAACTAGATTTCCGAGAAGAGAAATGAAAGTGATGCCTGTTCGAGCTCGGTGAATTTTTATATGCAACTGCATCAGTCTTGGGTTTCTGTTGTATATTACAATAAAATATTGTCTTACTTTTTAAATCAATCGATCAATCAATCAATCAATCAATCAATCAATCAATCAATCAATATCTTCTAACATTCATTTATTTTCCTTCAGCTTAGTCTCTATTTCAGAGGTCGTCACAGCGGAATGAACCACACTATTTATTCCAGCATATGTTTTACGCAGTGGATGCCCTTCCAGCTGCAATCCAGTATTGGGATACACCCATACACACTCATCCACACACACACACACACTCACTATGGACATTTTTTTAGTTTATTCAATTCACCTATGGGCAACACGGTGGCTCAGTGGTTAGCACTGTTGCCTCACAGCAAGAAGATCGCTGGTTTGAGTTCAGCTGGGTCAGTTGGCGTTACTGTGTGGAGTTTGCATGTTCTCCCCGTGTTGGCGTGGGTTTCCTCCGGGTGCTCCGGTTTCCCCCACAATCCAAACACATGCGCTATAGGTGAATTGGTTAGGCTAAATTGTCCATAGTGTATGTGTGTGAATGAGTGTGTATGGATGTTTCCCAGTACTGGGTTGCAGCTGGAAGGGCATCCGCTGTGTAAAACATATGCTGGATAAGCTGGCGGTTCATTCCGCTGTGGCGACCACTAATGAATAAAGGGACTAAGCCGAAGGAAAATGAATGTATGAATGAATGAATTCACCTATACCGCATGTGTTTGGACTGTGTTTGGATCTTCTTGCTGTGAAATCTTAATTTTGATTCTGCCTGTCAGATCATTTATGTCATTTGTATCCTTCCAGAAAACACAATTACAACACATCGCAACATAATGTCTTTATTTTACATATAGTTTAAATTCGGGGAATCACCTGCTCCACATTTTAGACCTTTGTTTATCAAATAGGTAAACAAAACTACACCATAAAAGAATAAAGGGCTCACGTAAAAGGCAAGAATGCATGTACATTTACTTAATACAACAATTAAACCAAAAGACTGATTGAAATGCGGGATATTATCACCATATGTGGCGTGGAGGACAAAATACTGTTCTTTACAATGGCACAAATTTTGTGGGTATTCCCGGCTATGTCGACCAAATCTATGAGAGAATGATGCACAAAAGAAAGCCCCGCCCCCTACTCATCGTTCATTCATTCATTCATTTTCCTTCGGCTTAGTCTCTATTTCAGAGGTTGCCACAGCGGAATGAACCGACAACTATTCCAGCATATGTTTTATGCAGCGGATGCCCTTCCAGCCGCAACCCAGTACTGAGAAACACCCATACACACTCATTCACACACATACACTACAGCCAATTTAGTTTATTCACTTACATCTTTGGACTGTGGGGGAAACCGGAGCACCCACAGGAAACCCACACAAACACGGGGAGAACATGCAAACTCCACACAGAAACGCCAACTGGGCCAGCCAGGACTTCAACCAGCGACCTTCTTGCTGTGAGACGACAGTGCTAACCACTGAGCCACCGTGCCGCCGCCCCCTACTCAATATTCAGTTATTCTTGTAAGTACGTCAACATACTGAAATAAAAGTCTCAGCAACTTCTGGTTCATGCAGACTTTAAGAAGACTTTTTTTCTCAGGCTGTCAGGACAGGTAAACTGGAGATAAATCTGTCTTAAACACCTATAATCTCAGAATGGCTTAAGCCACCTAAGACTCTTTTTCGCTTACTGTATTTTCTTTTATGTCCCGCGTCTCTTTTTCAAAGTTAACTTTTGATGCAAAGCCACGGTCTTCAACTCTCTAGTCTTCGCCTGCTTTCAAAACTTCAAACTTTTCTTGCCGTCCCTCCAGACACGAACGCACAGCCTGCGAATCAACAAACCTGGGAAACCCATTTCAAAAACAACACCGCCGAGGAGAGTCGACACCAACCAACGCAAGTAAATACCTGCAGATTGTGCATTACGATGAAGTGTCACAGCCTCACTGCTGGAGCTATATTACAGATTGCATGCATTGCTAGAAACTTGGGGTTTCTTTACTTCCCTCTTTCTCTCTCAAAAGAAACTTTCTTTTTGTCTGCAACTTGTGTGAGTGTGTGTGTGTTAAAATAGTTACAGTCTCTTTGTATTTAAACAGAAGTGCATTGTGTTGCTGATTATTTTATAAAGTGTGCTTTCATTTTAGGCGCGGTGGCGCAGTGGGAAGCACTGTCACCTCACAGCAAGAAGGTCGCTGGTTCGAGCCTCGGCTGGGCCAGTTGGCATTTCTGTGTGGAGTTTCATGTTCTCCCCGTGTTGGCGTGGGTTTCCTCCGGGTGCTCCGGTTTCCCCCACAAGTCCAAAGACATGCGCTATAGGTGCGAATGGCACTCGCGAGAGAAATTTGAGATCTGAAAAAGCGTACACAGCGGCCTCTGGTGGATTCGCGAAAACAAAAACGGCAAAAAAACGTAGCTCCTGGGACGTATTTTGCTCTCTCCAGAAATGTATATAGGGGTACGTAATCAGAATGAGCCTGGGTTGGTTATAACAAATATTTGTGGGGTATTTTGAGCTGAAACTTCACATACACACTCTAGGGACATTATATAACGTAAAAAAGGGGCAGAATAGGTCCCTTTTAGTATCTGTCAGAAATCCATATTGTTGTTCTTTCCTTCTGAGCTGAGTTTACATGTTTTCTAGGGGTGTAATGGTACAAAAAAAGTCACGGTTTGGTATGTACCTTGGTTGTGGAGTCACAGTTCAATACAGGTATGGTACAACAGGTACAACTTGTATTTTAAAGTGCATCGCACATGAGCACCACATTTCTAAGACGCCGTGTCAAGTTAAAAGAATTTTGACTTTTACACGTAGCGTGGGCCAATCAGAAGAACTCCTGGTAATTAGTTACGCTTATAATTATGTTACTAACTCAGTTACTATTTGTGAGCAGTAACTAGTAACTATAACTAATTACTCTTTCAAAGGAATGTGCCCAACACTGCTTGTCACCGACACAGAGAGACTCTTTTTTCCTGGGCATAAGTTGCACGATACATAAACATTCTTGCCTTTCACCTCAACGAGGGAAAAGTAGTGCTTATATTTCCAGTTTGCAAAAGCTACCTTTGAACTTGTTGGATTTGCAATCGTTCTGACTCCTGGTCATTGGTGTGTGTGACTGACTGTGTGTGTGCTTGTGTGTGAACACCCGCCTACTCTGCCTCTGATTGGCAAATGATGGAAATGTACTCTATCTAAGCCAATCATCACGTTCTCAGTTACACCACGTTCACAGACACACCAATCATCATCACTGGTTGGTTATGTGTCCCGCCCCAGCCCAAACACACACACACACACACCCCAGAGAGAGAGAGGTGCTATGGCTGAGAGAGAACGCTGCTCGCATGAAAACTGATTCAGTGTTCTCAATTATAGTAACACGCATTTTAATATCAGTAACGGCAACGTCGTTGTAACAGGGGAAACAGTAATTCATTTGATTACTCGTTACTGAAAAAAGTATCGCCGTTAGTATTTATAGCGCCGTTATTCCCATCACTGGCCTTGACTTTCATTTAAAGTGAGCATGTGGGAATTTTCCACTTGTTTTCTAGTCTAGCAGCTGAAAATAGTGGATCTGATCACTTAGTAAAACACCAACACACTCTTCCCCAACAAACACACATCAGTCATAAAGTCTGAAGCACAAACACAGAGCTTTAATCCTCCGGTTCAGGGCTTCAGTTCACTTTGAGCAGCGGTAGCGTAATTGTGATGCTTGACTTTGCAAACAGCGCTAATAAAATGAGTGAAGTCTTAAATTGATCATGTAGAGGGGGCTTTCACTGCGAGCCAGTGGAGCACGTCTCTACATATTGGTTCAACAGCTATTCTGCGGTAATTTCCCTGGAGAAAACCATTTTGTGATGTCTATATTTTCCGCCGACAGCTTTCTCTGGATTATTTCTCCCTTTGGCGGATAAACAAATATCCAGCAATGTTGACTCAACAACACACGTAGGTGACCTCATGCAAACATGAGCAAACACAAACACTTGAACAGCTATCTACAGTTCAAGTCAGAATTATTAGCCCCCCTTGTATATTTTTTCCCCCATTTTCTGTTTATCAGAAAGAAGATTTTTTCAACACATTTCTAAACATAATAGTTTTAATAACTCATTATTAACTGATTTATTTTATCTTTGCCATGATGACAGCACATAATATTTGACTAGATATTTTTCAAGATACTAGTATTCAGCTTAAAGTGTCATTTAAAGGCTTAACTAGGTTAATTAGGCAAGTTAGGGTAATTAGGCAAGTCATTGTATAACAGTGGTTTCTTCTGTAGATAATCGAAAACAAATATTGCTTAAGGGGGTGAATAATATTGAGCTTAAAATGGTTTAAAAAAAATTTTAAACTCGAAAAATTCAAGCCGAAATAAAACTAATAAGACTTTCTCCAGAAGAAAAAATATTATAGGAAATACTGTGAAAAATTCCTTGCTCTGTTAAACATCATTTGGGAAATATTTGAAAAAGAAAAAAAGAAAATAATCACAGGAGGGCGAATAATTCTGACTTCAACTGAATATGGTGACTTACCATTGTGGCGAGGGGGCGGGGCCGGGAGCCGTGGGGAATGAGGCCGGCGCGTAAGTGAGTAATAGGAAAAACCTGTAGCGCATACCGGCCTCGAATCCCACGGAAGGAGCTCTGGACTATAAGAGGAGGAACGATGGCAGAGGACGCTGAGAGAGGTCCTGGCCTGGACACTTTATCCCACTGTAATAATGTTTGACGGCTGCCTGGCCATCGGGAAGAAGGAGGCAGAGAACCCAATAACTTTTAAAATAATTTTTAATGAAAAATTAAAACAAACTGAAAATAAAAGTAAAGCATAAAGTGTCCAGGCCTGGACCTCTCTCAGCGTCCTCTGCCATCGTTCCTCCTCTTATAGTCCAGAGCTCCTTCCGTGGGATTCGTTCCCCACGGCTCCCGGCCCCGCCCCCTCGCCACATCCATAAACAATGATTTTTCTACTGTACATACTGTCCTCTTACCCCAACCCTAACCCAAAACCAAAACCAACCCTCACAGGTGTCAGGTTCTTGTGTTCGTGTCATGTGATCTTCCTCATGTTTCCATGCTCCATGTGTGTTTGTTTATATCATGTGACCCCTTTGTTCTGTTTCCCGCCGTTTCTTGATAATTCATGAGTTCCACCCGTGTTCACACCCTGTGTGTATTCAGTGTGACTACATCCTGTGTATTTATATCCCTGTGCTTAGTTAGTTCCTTGTCTGGTCTTGAATTGTATTGTATTGTATTGTATTGTATTGTATTGTATTGTAATCACCCTGTGAGTTCATGCGTGTCCATCGTTTCCAGTGTCTGAAGTGAGTGTTTATGAATAAATCTGTGTATTTTGATAATTCCTGAGTTCTGTGCCTTTGTATAAGACAGTAGCGTGACAACAGGAAACAATCTGCACTTGTATATTTCAAAATACTTCATTCTGTGTGATTTATGAGCCGTTTCCCTCATGGGGACAAAAAAATAAAAAAAATCCCCACAAGGTTTTTCTGTTATTGCTATACTTTGGTCCCCACAATGTTGGGAATACAAGGTACACACACACACACACACACCTTGACACGACTCAATCTTAAAATAAATAACATACAGATTATTTTTAAACGGTGGTGGCGCAGTGGGTAGCGCTGTCACCTCACAGCAAGAAGGTCGCTGGTTTGAGCCTCGGCTGGGCCAGTTGGCATTTCTGTGTGGAATTTGCATGTTCTCCCTGTGATCGCGTGGGTTTACTCCAGGTGCTCCGGTTTCCCCCACAGTCCAAAGATATGTGCTATAGGTGAATTGTCCATAGTGTATGTGTGTGAATGAGAGTGTATGTGTGTTTCCCAGTGATGGGTTGCAGCTGGAAGGGCATCCGCTGCGTAAAACATATGCTGGATAAGTTGGTGTTCATTCCGCTTTTTCAAAATACTTTTTAAAGGGAGCATGACATTTCTTCGCAAACCTTCCATCAATAGGCCTATTGGATCAATCCCTTCACCATTAAATTGACTGTGAAGTGAACAGTGTTTGACAGCAACAGCGTTTCTCTGAGCAAGTTTAAGTCAGCTTCTCTGCCAACTCATTCATCTCTACTCCTGTACATGAATAGGTATTCATAAACTTTTGTTTCTCTTTCATTTTAGTATACATTTTGTACAAATTTCATACAGAAAGTCCTGTCTTGAAGATGTTTAATCACCGGAAAAAACATGTAATGCATATAATGAGTTGGAATATATACTATATCTCTTCATTGTGTTTCTATCCATTGCATGGTCAGTAAAATTGCCACCATCTCTTAACAGTTTTATATTTTAAAAGGGTGATCTACGAAGAGGTTATTTAAATTTTTTGTTTTTTTAAATAAATCTAGTTTTTTTTTGCAATTGAATTCTTCAACAATTAATGTAAAAACATGATTTTTGAAAACTACTAAAATCTCCAGTTTTAGTCATTTCCATAAATCATTCATTCATTCATTCATTCATTTTCAACCGCTTTTCCGGGGCCGGGTCGCGGGGGCAGCAGTTTTAGGAGAGAACCCCAGACTTCCCTCTCCCCAGACACTTCCTCCAGCTCCTCCGGGGGGATCCCGAGGCGTTTCCAGGCCAGCCGAGAGACATAGTCCCTCCCTAGGTAGGCCTCCAGGAGGCATCCAAAACAGATGCCCGAGCCACCTCAGCTGAGTTCTCTCGATGTGGAGGAGCAGCGGCTCTACTCCGAGCTCCTCCAGGGTGACAGAGCTCCTCACCCTATCTATAAGGGTGCGCCCTGCCACCCTGCGAAGGAAACTCATTTCGGCCAATTGTATCCGAGATCTTGTCCTTTCGGTCATGACCCAAACCCCAGCTCAGCTCCTTCTTTACCACAACGGACCGGTACATCGACCGCATTACTGCTGCCGCTGCACCGATCCACCTGTCAGTCTCACATTCCATCCTTCCCTCACTCGTAAACAAAACCCCAAGATACTTGAACTCCTCCACCTGGGGTAAGGACTTTCCTCCAACCTGGAGATGGCAAACCACCTTTTTCCAGTGGAGCACCATGGCCTCGGACTTGGAGGCCTCGGACTCCATAAGTCATGTTTTTTGCAATTGTACTCTTCAATGTACAACATAAAACATGATATATCTACAAAATGGAGTTATCTGTTTTTGCAAATAATCTCTTCATATAGACCATTTTGAGGGATGTAAACAAAAACAATGGTCCCAACGTATTTCCTGTTTTACATTTTTAATTTCTATAGCTTCCGAGAATCCAAAAAGAGCCACATATTGATAAATAATGTTATGATAGCTATTTTAACATTAAGTTATGATTGAATTGCCTCTTATTACAGGTATGAATTAGTTTGATAACAAGCAGGAAATGTTCATGAGCCAATGACATCACCACATTGAAATGGTCTATAGATCCTACTGCTGCCGTGTAAGTCTGGGGTTTTTGACTAGTCTGTATAGACTGGAGTATTATTAAACATTTGTGTCTAATATACTGTATTGTGCCATTTTGACATCTTTAGACAATCTTTCCTCTTCATTAACTATACAGTGCGCCTGCAGATCAGCTACTGGCATTTGAAACAGCCAATGAAGTATTGTAGGTATCATCAGTGTAGGACTTATTTTAATGTTGTTTGATAAAAAGATAAAAACAGATAAAAACACTCACAGCTCAGCTCGATGCGGATGAAGTCTTTGATGCCCAGATTCTCCAGGAAAACTCCGGATGAAGAGCTGGTTTTGAACAGGAAGGAGATGTCGGCGCTCAGCTCCCCGTGGAAGGTGGGGAAGTGCAGGTACGACGTCTCCTTGTTGAAGTAGGCAGCGTTCCAGAAGTTATCTAGAGGAGACGTCTACTGTAGCACATTTATACAGTTCACATGCAGGTGATCCGCCTGGGGTGCGTTTCCCAAAACCAGCGTTAGTCAATTAAGATCGCAAAAAAAAAAAAAAATGTCGCTACGAACAGTTGAAGTCAGAATTATTCGCCCTCCTGTGATTTTTTTCTTTTCTTTTTTAAATATTTCCCAAACGATGTTTAACAGAGCAAGGAATTTTTCACAGTATTTCCTATAATATTTTTTCTTCTGGAGAAAGTCTTATTTGATTTATTTTGGCTAGAATAAAATAAGTTTTTATTTTTTTTAAAGCCATTTTAAGGTCAATATTATTAGCCCCCTTCAGCACATTTGTTTTTGATTGTCTACAGAACAAACCACTGTTATATAATGACTTGCCTAATTACCCTAACTTAGTTAATCTAGTTAAGCCTTTAAATGTCACTTTAATTAATAATAATATTAATTATTCTGACTTCAACTGTAGTTCATCGATTCTGTATTTCCCAAAGCCATCGTTCCAACTACAATTCACATACAGTTTAGCAATCTTGTGTGTTTGACCTCCATATCTAGAGCTGTAGTTAAAGGGATTGGTTATCCACAAATGAAACATATTCACTACTTACTCTCCCTCAAGTGGTTCCAAACCTTTATGAGTTTCCATTTTCTTTTGACACACAAAATAAGCTATTTTGAAAAACATTAGAAACTAGCTCTTGACTGTCATAGTAGGAAAAACAAATACTATGGAAGTCAATGATTACAACATTTCTCAAAATATCTTCTTTTTGTTCATCAGAAGAGGTTTGGAACAAGTGAGGGGAAAGTAAATAATGACAGAATGTTTTGAGTGAACTATATTTTTAAGCAGAGTTCCTGGCTGTGTTCTATTTCCAGTTATCCCCCTATGCCCTATTCCCTTCACACACTTCAACATAAACTTTGAATGATTTTGAAAGCTTAAAGTTGTCTTCTTTACATTTAATGTATTTTACTCCTGAATTTACTGTAATAAAGTTTAGTTTTACTGATTGTTTTAGATTGACAATTGTGTTCCCTTCTAAGTGCACTCTGAAAACATTTATGTTTGTGAAAAAGATGACTTTTATGATTTAAGCGAAAACCTGTTACATTTCTAAAGCTGGAAAAAAATACATACACCTAAATGGTATTTAAATAATAAATAATAATATTTAAAAAGTATTTTTACTGTATCATTTCTGTAGTGTTTTGAAGATAAAATCTATATTTTTAAAGCAATTAAAAAAACATTAAACATTAAACAAAAAATTACTAAATGTAATTCTATAGACAAAAATATCAAAAAAGAATATATATATATATATATATATATACACACACACACACATATAATAAATGAATGAATGAATAAATGAATAATTAAATAAATTAATAAATGAAGGAATGAATAAATACATGAATGAATGGATGAATGAATGAATAATTACCTGAATAATTTAATGAATAATTGAATAAATGAAATCAATGAATGAATAAATTTATAATTAAATAAATTATTAAATGAATGAATGAATGAACGAATGAATGAATACATAAATAAATACATAGATGAATGAATGAATGAATTGCATAAATAAATAATTACATGACAACAACAACATCAAAAAAGAATAAAAAGTATATATATACACACACACACACACACATATAATAAATGAATGAATGAATGAAAAAATTAATAATTAAATAAATAATAAATGAATGAATGAATAATTAAATAAATGAATAAATGAATGAATTAATAATTACATGAATAATTGAATGAATAATTGAATGAATGAAATGAATGAATAAATAAATTAATAATTAAATAAATTAATAAATGAAGAAATGAATGAATGAATGAATGAATGAATGAATGAATGAATGAACAATTACATGAATGATTGAGTTAATGAATGAATAATTACATGAATGAATGAATGAATGAATAAATACATAAATACATGAATAAATGAATAAATTGTATGGATAAATAAATAAATGAATAAACTAACCAACAAATGAATAAACACATAAATAAATACATGAATGAATGAACGAATGGTATAAATAAATATATAAATAAATAAATAAATAAATAAATAAATAAATGTATAAATACATAATTACATGAATGAATGAATTAACAAATTAATAAATAAATAATTACATAAATAATTGAATGAATGAAATTAATGAATAAATAAATGAATGAATGAATGAATAATTACATGAATAAATGAATGAATAAATACAT